>JABXJD010000152.1:630000-815000 GCA_013375575.1 Percina caprodes
GGCCTGTGTGGGTGGGTGGGGGTGTGTGTGTGTGTGTGTGTGTGTGTGTGTGTGTGTGTGTGTGTGTGTGTGTATGTGTGGGGAGGTGCACACCACCAAGCTGGAAATGCTCTAAGATATCACTACAGCATTATTGCCACTTACATAACTGAGCTTTTCTCTTTCTTATTTCCTCTTTTTCTTACAAAACCAAAGTTTTTAATGTATTTCTTTTTTCGCACTGACAGCAGGTTTATCTCCAGCATCTCCCACAACATGCTGACTTCATACTTCACTGTCCCACAAGCATGCAACAAATGGCAAAGCTCTAACAGTTACTCTGTGGTTTTGAGAAATTGCAATTGCCCACAGAGGCAAAGGGAGCGCAGCTATGAAGACGGCGCCTCACAGCACACTGCTGAAAATCAACCACATCCTTTGTCAGTGTTGTAAACAAAAGGTCAGATAAGGAAAGCAGGTCTACCGATGCAAATGACAAGATCACATGACTGTGGTGCACTGAATGCAAGCAGCCCTCAGATATTGTTTTTATGTAGATGCTGAACTAGTCTTAGAATGGCAAGTCCAACTTAGTGCTCATCCAAATGTTAATGCAATAACAAATGGACTTGTATCTTAAGTATCAGTTTAATATTTATAGACAAGTTATTATTTAATCAGATTTAATATACCCAAGCAAAATTGATTGAGTTTATTACCTATCTTAGCTATCTGACTGGATTTTAATTGCCTTTCTATATAGTTACTACATCTGAGAGGAAGCAGACAAGGGCAGATGGGAAGAAAAAAAACTGTCAACTGCGAAACTTAATAACCAACAGATTGCTCTAAGGTCTGCCAACATCATGGGCATATTTGAGACATGTCAGTTCAGAGCAGACGATGGATGAGCTGGGCAATTTGAACCCTGTGTGTATTTGTGTGTGTGTGTGTGTGTGTGTGTGTGTGTGTGTGTGTGTGTGTGTAGCGTCTTCCCTCTGTGTCAGCTTGTTTGGATGTTAACTGAAACCTTTGGAACACTTATGTGGCCATCCATATCGGGCTATGACTTCCTGTCGCAGAAAATAACAACCAGTAATGGGAGAGCAGGAAGAAGAAAATTGGTGTAAAGGAAGCAATGACTTATTACATCTCAGAAGATGGACGTGTTCTTGTTCATCTTTGTAACAGCCAGCTGTCAAACACCACAGTGCCTGGATAAGTGGTTGACATTGAATGAGGATCAATCGTGCAATACAGTATTTTAATATTTGGCTGGTTATTCGACAATGTGCAGCACAATCAGCATTTTTTTTTACATCATTGAGCTATGTGCCATAAACAAATGACATTCCAACTGTCTCACTCATCAGACATACTGACTGAATTTGAGATGAATCACAAGTGTGGAATATGTGACGCGTCAAACTAAGGGCTCAGAGGCAGAAGAACATGAGTGGCAATTATTTGTAGAACTAAAATATTATTAACTCATGTAAAAAGGTCTAATACTAAAATCAAGGATTGTCAAAAATAACAACAGGCCGTTGCAACAAATCATTTATCCAAGTCAGAATCTAGTTTATTGTTTCAGTGTGTTATTTGTGTTTGTCTGTACTCTTTTTTTCTATGACATCAGGGACCATGTTGGACATAACACTGTTATCTGTTGGTTTGTTTATTTGTCTTCTTTATCCACAATTAAAATCAAATAATCTATCAGTTATCATAATTTAATCACAAACCAAAAGGTATATTCAATGTACAATGATAACAAGAGCAGCAAATGAACTGGAAAATATTTAACATTTTTGCATGATGAATGACTTAACTTGATGATTAATAATTGTAAAAATAGTTGATTAATGTTTGCAAGCTGCACTGTGCAGGAGATCTGCATGATTGTAGATGCCAGTTCTGTGTTCTTGACCCACTGTACCACTATATATAAGCAGTCCACACTCTTTTAGCACATGCAGAACAAAACAAACAACAAAATTAAAAGTGTTATCAAGACACATACTCGCTTTTTAGCATGTTTATCTACGCCATTGATTTACATTACCTTGCGATTTTGTGTGAACTTTCACCCAGGAGACCGGGGACCACGTCCCGCATGTCACGTTTCCTCAACTCAACCGTCACTTTCTTCTTGCAATAACATGGCAAGGGGTGTGTATGTTTACGCTGTATACAGCATAGACATAGATGTGGATAGCTTAATAGCCAATTTACTTAAGAAATTTGGTGTGTATTGTATGTTTACGCAAAGTCATGATATCATGTTGAAAAGTGAGTGAATGGAGTTCTCTAAGATACACACCATGTATTCACTGTCAGCAACAGGTAGCACATACTGAGGCTGGGCACCAAACGAAATACTCCTATTCCTGTATTCCTATTCCTCTGAGTATCAAAAAATTATTTATCTTTCAGTACCTAAGAGCACGTAATTGCAAGCGTATCTGTCTTTTCAGCCCCTCTCTGCATACTGACAGAGCTCCGACACACACACGCAATTTTGGCCCAGTTGGGATTGATACCAATCCTTAGTATTTGACTTGCACACCCTTATTCAAAAGCACAACCAGTGTTCTTAATGTTACTCTGAGTGAGCAGTGTTGGCAAAGTTTTAAAAATTTTGCTAACAGTTTTGATTCCCAATTAAGGTGGAAAATAGAAGTTTTGTGTTAAATGCATTTGTGATATTGTTGAAATGGATTGCCCAGCCCTAGCACATACACACATTACACAACACAATAGCAGAAGTCATTCACAGAGCCTGTGAAGTGAATGAGGGGCACGCAACTCGTGAGCTTGGTTCATGTTGACTCATGTCTGTAGTGCTACAATATATACATTTTTTTAAAGACAATGACGTAAGCATGTAATGTCATAAGCTCATGCCTCATGCACATCCTATCCGTGCACACACACACAGACACTTTCCCTCTCTCTCCCTCTGCGTCTCACACACAGACCCAAACAAACACACAGTCAGTGCTGTCGAATGTGTCACCCCTCGTAACCACCAGCAAGTCACGGCTGACACAAAGGGAAACATGTGGCAGCTGGTGCTAAGAGGTGTGGCGGTGGGGGGAAACGAAGGAAGAGAAAAAGGAGAAAGATGAGTGCAATCATGCTAAAATTAGTACTCTATGAGAAAGTGACAGATGACCTCATGCTGGCTCTCACCTTGCCTTCCCACAGAAATCAGGTCATCTGGCAAAGGCCTATATCCTCCTTCCCCTCCTTCCCCCCCTTCCTCCTTTTTTCTCCCTTTTGTCATGTGTTTCTTTTTTCCTGGTTCCTCATCTCCTGCTCAAATCATCCAAATTTCTCTCTTTGTTTGGACCTCAAACTGGCCCATGTTATGTGAATGGACTTGGCTCAAAGAGTGCAATTCTCCACACGGCATGTTCATTGATGTTGAGATCCGAGAGAGAAAGATAAACTGTAAGAATAATCACTCCGTTTGGATGATTCAGCACTAAAAATGCAGTTTAGTCAGTTTATTTTGTAAACAATGAATATTAATTTGTCAAATGTTTCTTTCCGAAAAAAAGACTCAAAGCACATCCTGTACTTTCCTCACAATGCAATAAGGAAGTACATCCCTGGATAAACCTGTCCTATTAGTCATTGTACATTGACCTTATCCTGGCCTCACCACTACACACATAGACACAGAATCCACATCATTATCACCCCAACACCTCTCTGAGCAAAGTTTATTTCTGAAGGGAGAGGGACCATAAAAACCTCACAGTGCAGCAGATATTTAAAGGGCCAAGACGCCTGGGGAAAGGCCAAAGCTCTGGGAGGTCAATGCTTTCGCCTTATTCTGCTCCCGTTTCACTGCTCTTTCCTGTATTGTGTGCCACTCATCTATGTCCCTTGAGGCAGAAAATGGTTGAAGCTCCCTGTTAAGGTGCAGGAATAGAAGCAGCAGCAGCTCCACAGTGCCTTTTCAATGTATGAGTGAGAGTGTGCACACAGGCAAAAGAGAGACAGTGAATTATGAGTTTGTGATTATGACATCAGAAGTCATTAGCCGCAGGAGAACCAAATTTGAAGTGTGTGTGTGTGTGTGTGTGTGTGTGTGTGTGTGTGTGTGTGTGTGTGTGTCATTGTCAATATTAAGAGTAATCGCAGTGCAGCTTAGTGAAGCTGACGGAGTGTCTGCGAGCAAATGGATGGATGGAGTAGAGGGAAGGAAGACGGGTTAGCAGTGAGTGGTGCCCATCTATAGCCTAAGGGAGTACCATCACACATGAGGAATGACAAAAAGCCCTGAACTAGCATTTTATGTGCGGACATGTAGTGTTGTTTTTGATGTTACAAACTAAATGGGTAACACTTTACTTGTAGTTTTCTCCATAAGAGTGACATGACATTGTCATGAACACATGACGAGTCATGACGCATGAACCCAAACCCTAACAATAACCATAACTTGTCATGACAAAACCAAATGACACTTACTAAAAAGTGTCCAAACCGTTTATGACTTGTATACGTTTTATGACACATTCATGACAGTGTCGTGTCACTGTTATGTAGAAAATTTCAAGTAAAGAGTAACCACTAAATGTCATCACCTGAGCCTCTTTTTCTTCATTCTTTTCTGAATTCTGAAACTGCAATCAATTGCAAAATGTTCTAAATCCATCTAGGTTTTATCTGCTTCTGAATGACAATGTTGTATGCTTAACAATGCCTTGGCTTTAGTAAAATTAGCGCTGCAGCGCAAGATGCTGCCTCAAGCACTTACTCACGTTTGACTAATATGCTTTATGATAGCTCTGCTGTGTAATGACTTCAAGGGTGGACATTGCTCAAAATAAGCACAGATTTATTTGACACACTGGGTGAATTTTAGACTATGAGGGACATTGGGGCTGTCTAAGATTTAATAGTGTGTGGCATGAAGAGTTTGTATCTTCACTGGTTTTGGGTTTGTTGTTTATTTGCCCCCAAACTAACAACAATGTTTCCATTCTTTATCTTCATGATCGTTATCACCGTCTTCGTCAATCTCATGCGGATGTTGGCATGCTGCTGCTGCTGTCAGGAAAAAGTCTTCCCAAGAATCTTGCTTGACTTCATTTTCTGGCTGCTGGCAAAATTCCTTCCTTCCTTCCTTGAAAATACTTTCTTCATTAATCTATTAGATTTTTTTTTATTTCACAAATATGAATTTACAATGATAACACTTAACGCACACCTAATTTAACAGTGATAGCCTGAACATAAGGCCGGGGTATTCTTGCTAAAAAAACACTTTGTCTGAATGCAAATAGGTTTAGTACACAGTCTTTTATCACAAGAAAAGTAACAGAGATGTGTAAATCCTGCATGCTCAACCACCCGACCAGCACTTTGGTTTAAGTATAGTTACACTCTAAATTGGTTTTAACCTGCCTGTATGGAACTTTTTGTCGTGTTGAAACCAACCTAAGGTGCTGAAAAATTAAACCAATGCGTAAGTGCCAAAGTGCAGTTCCTCAAATGACCCTTTAAGGCTGGCTCCCCATAAACTGCCATGTTAAAATGCACAATTCTACAGAAGAATTAAACATTTACAGCCTGGTACAAGAAACAGTTTTGGTCTCTTTAGTTAAGTTTCCCCTCCATGACAACTGTGCTATAATTTAAAATTATATTCAGGCTTAAATTTCTGCCAAATTAAGGTCTTTCCGCTTTTGAGTGACTGGACACTCACAGCATCTTTACCTTAAAGTATTCAGAACCTCTGTTAAGAATCCGGCCATAATCAACAATGCTAATCATGCAATTTGTTAGCTTCACCTTTCAATTTTGCAAAAGCTACAATCACGTCGCTTGGAGGTTTTTAGCGCCCTCAAGCCAGCAATTATGTTTCTGACATCTCACTCTATGCAATATCTGCTGATCCACCCTTTCTATTAAGGAAACACCTGAACAAGACCCAGGTCTTTAAGCGTCCAATAAAAGCACTGACTTGACATAACATTAACACTGGTTGCCAATTTCAGGGGCGTCCTCTCAGCTAAAGATCACGATCAACTCTATTTCTTTTTAAATCAACATTGGGCAGAAACAGGCTAAACTATACAAAGATGCATGCATTCCCAAATTAATTGCTCACAGTGGTATGAAATCCAGACCAATGTCCATTAAGACAGCTGTATTGTGACACTTCTCAACATCAATATGATAAAATACAGTCAGATGTAGTGCAACACACTGGTGTAAGTATACCGTTATAAAGATACAGTGATACAGTTAATGTCAATGTTTCTAAAAATCTCAGACATTTCCTGTACACCCCATTGCTTCCTGTTGCAAAGTTGCTGTGACCAACAGTATTCCCACCAGCCACTCCCTTTCCCAGTATGCATTTTCTCAAATGTCCCCATAATTTCTGCTTGCAAACTTAATTCCCTATATTTAATGCTCTACAGTGAAACAGCAATTACATGCAAATCCAATGTGTTTGTCACTCACAGCAGTGCAAAGGCCCCGGAAAGCCTAACCATGAGAACTTGGACTAATAAAATAATCATGAATATATAAGGTCAAAAGAGCAAGAAGCTTTATGGACTCCCCAAACATGGGATGTAGCTTTTTAGATCCTCTAGAAGCTGTTCAAAATCCTGAAATGTTTTAGTTCACTGATGATGACCAAATGGAGTGGTTGTTTAGATTTAATATACAGAAGTTGGCGACTTGTGTTTCTAAGCATGGCAAAAAAAAGACAAGAAGGTTTATTTGTTTATGTTATGTTACTATTTTGGTATCTGTTTCCTTGCAATAAGTAATGGTGTCATGTAAGCCCATTTGGGCTGGGCATACGTTTTGTGTGCATGATACAAAAATGAAATTATTCATTAATTCATTCATTCATTCATTCTCTACTCTCATCAGAAGATGATCAGGAGCTGAAACACTCACAAGAAGCCTGATTGCCTTAAAGATGAGCGCATTAGAGCCAAGCTGTGGGCTGTGACTTTTCATAGACCAATGGCCCCATTAAATAAAATGATGAGGGTTATTATTAGAAAAGGACTGAACCATGTGTGCCAAAAAATCAGCAGAGGGAAGGTTGGAAAAAAATGAATGAGGAAGCTATATAAAAAGAAAGCCATGCCTTATTATTTGACTGCTTTGAACTAATGCATAAATAATGTATAAAAAGTAGTGCTGTCAAACGATTAAAATATTTAATCGTGATTAATTGCATTATGTCATAGTTAACTCACAAACAATCGCACATTTTTATCTATTCTAAATGTCCCTTGATTTTTTTTTTTGTCCCATTATTTTTTCTCAATTAATGCAACAACATGGAAAAGTGGATCGGCTTACTTTGTGCAAATGTTTTTTTAATTAAAAACCACATTGGCAAATAGCTTACTGTAGTGTTCAATTTCACACGTAACATTCTCACTTGGAGCAGTCATTCACACATGGAATAAGCTCTCACACAATGTAACACTGTCCATCAAGAAAAGGGTGAAAAAAATCCTTTGACAAGGGGGCGGAGCATTCGCATCAGCTGTGTGCTTAGCCATCAAGTGGTATTTCAGACTGGACGTGCTGTGATGATAGCTCAGTTCACAACGACATAACCCACAGATTGGTCTTGTCAATGGAACCGTTTAGCAACTTTTAAAAAGTAAATTTTCCATTCAGAATCTTATTGGCATCCATTTCGTTGCCTCGCTCTCGTCATCCACTCAAAATGTAACGTTACTACTGTTTGGCCGACTCGCGAGCCCAAACAAGTGTGTGCGGCATGCCTGTTTTGTTTCCGGCCGAGCTAGATCCGGTGTGGTATTTTTCTAACGTTACTAGTATACTAGCATGTGAAAAGAACTAAACAGTTTGCTAGGCCAAAAAGAACGTTAATCTCGTGATAAAAAAAATGTACGCTGTTAAAATGAGTTTGTGTTAACGCCGTTAAGCAGGCGTTTAACTGATAGCACTACTAAAATTATCTAAATAAAGAGAGGTCAACTTGCAAAACATTTTTTAACAGTTTGTAAAATGTCCTGATCATTACAAACATTTGTCTTGAACGCAAACTTTAGGCCTACATTTGAGCAGGAAAGCTTAAACATATCATTTAAATGTTGCTATTTCCTGATTATAGCACTAACATCTTGAGCTGAATAAAAAGTTGAGTGTGGACGATTTCCAAGGAATACAAGTTGGAATGTTTTGATTGCGTTGAAAAGATACTGATCCAAAAATCCCATCCAGAAGGGAGGTAAAGACAAACAAATTCTGTTATCCCTCTTGTATAGTTAGAGAACCATCCATCCTTACCCACGGAGATTTAAGGTAAGTGGATAATACTACAACATTATTCAATATGAACCAAGTTTCAATTTGACAGCAATTCTGTGGTCTGTACAACAACAAATTTGCACCACGTCAAATGCGTCAGGGGATCACCAAAGTAGGTAGGATTTATCGTCTGCGAACTACAAATGTCTGTCCTAAATTGTGTGAATATTCAATTGGATAATTTGTCAAGATATTTTAGTCTAGACCAAAGTGATGGATGGATGAACCAACTGGCCGTCTGACATCCATAAAGTATGGCTTCAAAACATAAAAATACTAAATGTTAAATTCAAAAGCCATAACCTACAACATCTTGCCGAAAACAAACATTCTGCTATTATACAAGCAGTGGCTGTTTGACTGAACAAGGATTACAAGGTCAATTCAGCAAACTAAATTGTGTGTAGACTTCCATGTTATTAAGTTGTTTCACTTTAGTTCACAAGTAAATGTCATTAAGTGAATCCACTTAAAACACCAATGAAAAGAATACAACAAACAACTAATGTTTTTTTCCACTGGGGGCACCTTATTGCACTGAATGTTGATGAATAGCTTTCTTTTCATCAAAAATCACTGCCTTTCGTCACAAGCAAATGAGACATGTAAGGAACGTAGGCGGTAAAAGCTTAGTCAGGTTGTTTGGTGTGTTAAACCAGAGAGGATTTAATGAACTTTGTTTGATTGCAAATACAATCTTAAGCCACATCCTTAGTCTCATAACTTAAAACTCTACTGCACCACAACTTAATATTAACACCAATGTGTGTTGTGTTGTGTTGTGTGTGATACACTGTAGTCTTGGTAAGACATTCATGTTTATCTGGCAGAAAAAATACCTTGAGCATGTGCCAATTTGCTAGCTTTCTAATTACAGTCACACAATACAAAATGAAAAAGAATGATGAAAATATGAGAAAGTAAGAGAAAAGTACATTTTCAAATTGAGTTATTAGCCAAGTAAGGCATTCATGGAATATTCAAGGTGAAAATAGTCACACTGTTCAACAGTTGGTGTCTGGTGCCGTACTAGACTCTCCAGATTGTGTCTCCTGACATATCCTTCCTCTCCAACAAGAACTTTGCTTAGGTCACAACAATGTATTCCATCAACTTTATTCCTCAAGAGGGGGGAATAAACACAGGGATTATACAGTCACATACAGACAGTTAACAACAGAAACTGAAAGAAGCTGTTAACTAAAACACACACACACACACACACACACACTTTACAAGGAAGGGACACCTCTGATGGCTGAATACGCCCCAACATCTCATGCAGTATATCCAAGATGACTCATTCCTAAAGGCCAACCATCAAATGCTGACTCACAGTGTGGACAACAACAAGTGTTCTCATCACGCTTTAGGAGTCCATTTGCTTTTATTCAAGGTCCACCAATGTTTTGTCAATATAATAATAATATTTATGTAAAAAAAAAAAAAAAAAAATGATGAGTCAGTAAGCAAATGGATTTGTCAGGAATTATATCTAAATTGATGATATTAAGGCTGCACAATTATCTGAATATTAATCGTGATCCGATTTTGGCTTTCCACAATTAAACTTGATCGACTGCAATATTAACTTTTAAAAAACGTGCTCTGCTCTTTGAAAACTGCTGAATATCAAATTAAGCCATTCTTAAACTAACAGCTAGCCAATCAAGAGGTTTTGTCTTCACTTTTGGGGAGCTGTCATGCAGCTGTGGCGCCCACTGTCGCTAGCCGTTGAGTGCAGATGTGAGTTGCGCATGCTCAGATTTAAAACGGTTTATGATTGTTTGATTGCTAACGTTAGCTCAAAACACCATTCAAGCCTTTGATGTGTTTGATTGCTAACTTGTAGCCAGCAGTAAACAGACTTAGTTATGTAGGTCCATTTTTATTGTATTGACATTACAGAAGTCTTTCCTAAGCAGCTTCTTGTTGGCTACTTTTTGCAAAGTGATGCATGCGCAACTTACATCTGCACTCAGTCGGATAGTGGCCCCCTCTTTAAAACTTTCCTGAATCTTGCGGCTGCAGTCAAGAGTAAAAGAGTAATACAGACAAAAGACAATCAAATGTCTGGAGCAGAAGGCAAAGAGCTAGTCCCTTTGGGGAACAATTTTATTTATATTATGCTTCTAGGAGAACCATAACCTTTAAAGTGCTCATATTATCATTTTTGGCTTTTCCCCTTTCTGAGATTGTGTTATATAATTTATTGTGCTTGTTTACAAACTGAAAAAGCCCAAAGTCCACTTTTCTCCAATAAAAACATTGTTCACAAACTGCTCCAAACAGCTCTATTGCAGTTCAGCCTTTACTTCCGTGACAATCGCGCGTCACTTTGTAACATGTTATAATGCTCACCTAGCTGCTAGCGTGGCACGCCTTCAAACTCTGTTTCTGACTGGCTTGTAGTACTGACCTAGGTATTGCGCATGAGCAACTCCCAACAAAAGTGGAACAAATGTGAGATGCCTCACTCGGTAGATAAAAAAGAGAGCTCAACACACAGGGTGAAAAGAGGAGCTGCAGTAATGTGCAGTACAACAAAAAAATTTTTATTAAACCATGTAAACCTATTCTGGTACAATCTCTAAATACAACTATGAAACTTAAATGAGCATAATATGATCACTTTAAGTCTTATTTTAATGCAGAGATTAGTAAACTAGCAGGAATGTAGCATAACATGAGTAAAAGCAGTGCTGTTTATTAAAATGTGAAAGTGCAATACAAATATTTTGTCCCTGAAATCAATGAATAATCGTGTTAAATAATCGTGATCTGGATATGAATCAAAGTAATCATGATCTCAATATTGATCA
The DNA here is from genome assembly GCA_013375575.1 of Percina caprodes. NCBI lineage: Eukaryota > Metazoa > Chordata > Actinopteri > Perciformes > Percidae > Percina > Percina caprodes. The sequence goes on from JABXJD010000152.1 coordinate 641,136, forward strand.
AAATATTTGTGATCTGAAAAAAGTTCATGATTATTATTTTCACCATACCTGTTTGGCCTAGACGAGATACAGTATCTGAGTAACAACATCACTATAGACTTCTAAAGTCATTCTAACCACACAGAACAAGCGGCTTTCAGTCAACTATATTTCCATAAACAGATACATTCTTGTGTGTTCGTGAGTTGTTTCCTGTTGATGCTTTGAAATTTGTTCTCAGTCCAAACAACCACTGTTTTACGTGGAGAACACAGAGGCGCATTCTCAGGGATCTTGGTGCATTTTAATACTGGACTCATATGCCCCAGAGCATATTACTAATTTCTTCTAGCTTGTTAAAGCCAATTTGCCAGTGTGGCTGGGGTTTGAGAGGATGATTGCATTGAGGATGGTCATTGCTGCATAGGTTTTAGCATATGAGGCCATCGTTGAAGACCTTGATGGTTAAAATGTGGTCTTGTTAAACGTTTGGGAGCTTGTAATATATCGGTGTGCAGACTGCCTCTCCTTTTCCATTGTATCATGATTTGGTCCGGAACTGTACCAAACTGGTTCAGCAGCCATCATCATCTTCAAAAACAATGAAGTTAAATTTGTTTGGACCAGTATGTTGAAATATCAGAACATGGATAGAATTATTATCTCTAAAAACAATTCTCCCCTTTTCCTGAAGCCAGAGTAGCATCAGAGATAAGCTGCTGTTTTTCTGAAACACAGAGCACACTGCTGTTTCAAACATTGTTTTTTATGTTTACAGTATTATATCAACTTAGAGTCACTTATGTCTCATCTTTTCTCTGTACAAATGGATTATAAAGCACTTTGCAATCTGTGGCCAGATTAATGAGGCCTTTTAATGATCTATTAGAGGACCAAAGGACTTTTTAAAGTTTTTTCTACAAACTTTGGTAGGGTTAAATATTTATACAGAGCCAAATGGAACTTGATTTATATTTACCCTTTTTGTTTATGATGTGTTATAATGCAACTGAAAACTGCAAAACAATTGAAGAGGTGAAAAGATAAGTATGTCACATTTAATTATCAGTGTATCATTGATTTATGGTAATCAGTTTAACAGGTTTCCTCACACATATCAGATTAAAAGGCAAAGATGTCACATAAGAAATAATACTGACTGGATGAAAATCCCTCTGGCTTCATGATTTAAGTCATAAATGTATGGATCGTTAACTTATATGTATAAATCCCCATTCGCTAAAACGTTCAGATTTGCTTAGTATTACACAACTCTAAGCTGGTCTTCTATCTGCTCAAGGCAGAAACTACAGAAGTGTTTTTTTAAGCTATTGTCGTGTTAACATTGTCACATGTGGATACATGTTACGGCAGTAAACAATGTCATCTCTTATTTCTCAAGAAACAACAATGTATACAGTGGGGCTCGAAAGTTTGGGCACCGCAAGTAAAAATTTGTATTAATGTGCATAAAGAAGCCAAGAAAAATCTCCAAAAAAGGCATCAAATTACAGATTAGACATTTGTATAATATGTCACAAAACGTTAGATTTTATTTCCATCATTTACACTTTCAAAAAAACAGAAAACAAAAAAATGGCGTCTCCAAAAGTTTGGGCACCCTGCAGACTTAATACCTTGCCACGTCATTCTGGATGGATCATGCAGTCAAACGTGGGTTTTGACTTGCTTTTCTTACAATCCTGCGAGCTGTTCTGTCTGATATTTTTCTTGGTCTTCCAGATCTTGCTTTAACTTCCACTGTTCCTGATGACTGCCATTTCTTAATTACATTCCAAACAGAGGATATTGGCATCTGAAAACACTCTGCTATCTTCTTAAAGCCTTCTCCTGCTTTGTGAGCGTCAACTATATTCAGTTTTCTAGACATCTGCTTAGAAGAAGCCATGGTGCTGATTGTTGGGACAAGGTCAGATGAATCTGGGCATTTAAAACCTTAAGATTGACATCACCTGGTCTTTCCAGACGATGATTGAGAACAATCCATGACACTGTCAGGTGTCAGCTTTCAAAGGGGGGTTGCATGCAGGGTGTCCAAACTTTTGCAGACGCCATTTATTTGTTTTCTGTTATTTTGAAAGTGTAAATGATGGAAATAAAATCTAACTTTTGTGACATATATGAATGTCTAATCTGTCATTTGATGCCTTTTGGAGATTTTTTCCATCTTTTCTTGGCTTTTTTATGCACATTAATAAAATTTTTTTACCTGGGGTGCCCAAACTTTCGAGCCCCACTGTAAAAGGATGAACCATATTGGCAGTGTATCAGTGCTGCAAACAATATTTGCATTGATTTCTCACTGGATACATTGAAAAAAAAAATATCTTAACAAGATGGAAAGTTAACAACAGTCAATGTTGTGTTGGGCAAATACCTCTTCTGCAAAACCCATCACATCTTTTATTGACTTAGTGTAACAGACCAACAAGGTTTGAGTACTACAGGCACCAGAGGGTGAGGGCTTAGCAGAGAGTTTAAAGCATTGTCTACAGACAAGAGACACAGTAAATTACTGTGTTAAATAGGGGACAGGAGGTACCAGGCAATCCTCCTCTTCTTCCAGATACTGACGACAAAAAGGGTAACACAAACAACAATGAAGGTAAATAATGACACCATGTGCTGACTGGCTTTCTACTGATAACCAAGAGAGGGACTGAGCAAATCAATATTTTTTCGAAGATAGGAATACACAGGTGTGCGTGCGTGTACCACAAATTTAGGCTTGGTTTTTCAGATTTCAATAATTATTATCACAAGGTACAATATGCCAGTGTAAATTATGTAATTCAACATGACCCATGGTAGTACTTTTCATTTTATTAGTTTAGTAGTTAGTAGGCATATTCCATTTGACTGAGATATGGGAAGAGCCTACAACGCTTGCCAATAGCTGAAAGGCATGCAAATTACACAAAGACCTCTTCCAAAACAACTGTCATTTTGACGTTGCAAAATGCAATTCAATTGTATTTCATCATCATTATCTTATGCCATTCGACAATTTTACTGTTCAAAAACATCTCAGTTGTAATGAAAGGGATCTTAGTGTAACTAGGGTGAAGAAAAAAACATCTCACTAGTTTGCCAACCTGTGTAGTGATTCCAAAGTGAGAGTCCCACATCTGTAACTGCGACTCATTTTCCTGTCTTTTGTTCTTCGTACAAACCCTTTTAGAGCTCTTCCATTAGATAATGCCATTATCACAACATAACCCAGGGCAATTAAATGCAGATTACGCTGTAATTCAGAGTCTGGTGCATTAGTCTGTGCTCCATCATGGAGCTATCTAATACACCTCTAATGCATTAAGACAGTAATATCCCTCTCTAATCCTTGGAAATGTTCGCTACTGCACCTCCTCATGGATTAACCAAACCATATCAGTTTTAAAAGCATTCTGAGCCGCACCCAAAGTGACATGCACCTCTGAAAGGTACAACTTTTATTAAGTTGAGCCTCTTACAAAAGCAGTATTTTTTACAAAGGTGCATTATTACCTCGTAATAGTCTGCAAACAATAAATTCAGGTCAGTCAGATGAAACAGTCCATTTCTCCATTAACTTTGTAATGGTTGATAGAATCAGAGAAAAACACATTTTCACAAATGGACTGTGATCTTTGACTACGGAAAACTTTGTGACAGAAGAATCGGTCAAAAAACACACATTTAATCACTGGAATGTAACATCAGTATATCTGGTTGACAGCATATAACCTGTCCTTGTCCATGTTGCATTCATCTGCCTCTATGTGTAGATTAAAAGACTACTGTACGCAAGTTATTCGGATACAACAAAGACAGAAGTAATACAGTTATTATACTGCCGAGCAGTATCTTTTGAGCTGCAGTGTGACCTTTATATTCCACTTAATTTTGAATAAATAAGCGCCGAACAAAAGCTGCATTTTCTTCAATTTTAAAAAGCTTTTAAGGACACAATTTCCCCAAGATTACAGAATGTACAACCTGCTGCAACTCAATATCACTGACAAACTGCTTATATAATAGCCTTACTTTTATGTGCGGTTTCAGTGATGCCAGAAAAAAATATATTTTAAGCTGTTTTGCCAAATAATGCTGAGGTGCTTAAACAAAGAAGCATTGTGATGAATATATTTTAAGATATAACACTCTACTATAGTACTATATACTATTGTATGTCATTGTCCGTTGAATTCAGATTATTGACTTAACAGTGACCAGAGATTTCTTTTTGCCTTCTTCTATGCAGCATTTAAAGGAAATGACCTTTCATATTTTTCTGGATGTTGTCCCAAGGGTCACAAATCTTTTTTTAATTTAGTTTGGATAGAATTAAATATAAGTGAGGAATTTAAAGATACATTACTGACACATTCAGTGTCATCTGCAGTATAGAAACCGTTCACTTCTACATGATTACAAAGTGATCATATCAAAACCATAATGATGACGGTTGAGAGCCAGAGAAATTCAATTGTTCATTCAGCCGTAAGTATTAGTAGGAGCCTTGTTATGATCTCCCCGCTCATGTTACCAAAGACATTCGCTTGATCTGTATACACAGAAAGACAGAGATAAACATGCCATGCCATCCTCGCCATCCTGCAGCACACTGTCCTTACAGCTGATGCAGGAGAAACAAGGTAATGGCACCTGTTCAGCAACAGCACCAAAACACAACTCAACTAAAGCATTGCAAGAAACACTAACAACAGCTGTTATATGAAGTGTTATAGAGTTATATATCTAATAAAGCTGTAATTCAATACGTACAGTACATCTCATCTTAATCACAATCATGTATTCTTTGTGGATGATCACTTATGTAACACCGTGTCCACCCTGTGATTTGACTCATCAAAATCCAATATACTTGGTCACTGTGGTCTGGGTTATTCTTGGGCAACAAGGTGTCAGCCTGGGAAATACTGGCATGTTTGCTGCCAAACCTCCACAACTTCAATGGCCAATACAAACTCTAGAGAAGAGGCAAGACAAACAGATCCTTCCTCTTCAGGCAAATATTTTGTTTCTGAGCTAAAAATACATCCTTAGTTGGATTTCTGTCGGTTGCTGTGTGGTGTAGATTTCTAATGCTGAATCCACAAAGATTTCCATTTTGTTGCATCCGAGGCATGAGTATAATGGAGTGAGCATGATACTTATTGTTATTTCACCCTAGGAATGATTGAAAAATGTCTCCATTACAAAGCATGAGATATCATCATTGCACTGTTTCTCTTTTGAATGTGAACACATACATACAGTATATTAAAATCTCCTGTCGTGATTTGTTTTGCTGTCTGGGGTTTTTGCTACATGGGGACATTTTAGTGACTTTTATTGTATCTGCCTAGAAAGTCTTATAATAAGGTCCCTATGAATAGGATGCAAACACATTGACACACAGACTATTTGACAGTTTGGTTTCAGTTCCAAACTTGTAGTACACATGTGTCACATTCATCCGCCCATATATAACTAACCCTGTGTGTTAATTACATTACCCTGTGTGTTAGTTTCTTACATGAGTATATAAGATTAAGGTTCATTGATCCATATCATACCAGAAGAAAAGAAAAGATGAATAAGAAAACACTGAATATGTGATAGATAAGAAAAAGTAATAAAATATGACAAACTATAACAATCCAGGTCATATGCTCTGCGTATGGATTAAGTTGGCAGCCATCGCTAACCACTCTGAGGGAGCAGATGTTGATAGACAGACGCAATTTACACTTTTAATAACTTAAAACCGATCTGTTTGCCTGCATTTGTTTATGTAAACTGGAATAAACTAATACAGCAGAATGGACATGAATATACTGTGGACTTAGACACACGGGCTTAGCAACTCACGTGCGGCTGTACCGTAACTACGGGTGATGATAGAGATGATAAAGCCCAAGGAAATTTATCATCATCATCATCATCCGGATTATTCAGTACTCTGTAATCCAGTTTAACTGATGGCAGCGATCTGGCACTTTTGCTATGGTATAATGTACCAGAGGGGGTTGGTAAGCCTGTTTAATCAGAAGAAATGACTGATGTAAAGGGGAAGATACTTGGGTAAACTGTTAAAACATCTATTTCCCAGTTCCATTTCATCAGGTTTCTCATTTACAAATTCCCCCAGGATGTGACAAAAGAAATTGGTGCTACAGATCTGCCTGTGTAACTGACAGATTTAATATGCTGCTTCCCTGATCAATTGCATTAGCCCATTATTGCAAACGGCTTCTTGAAAAACCAGAAACATTTCAACAGGTTTCTAAACTGTGTTGAGGGTGAAAAATCCATTACGACTCCACGTTTCTGCAGCTGCCAAGATCAAATTTCAAATTCAAGCAAGGCAGGAGGGAAAAGAGTAGAGGCTCTGAATCATATGGCCCTATATAATTTCACCTTAAGAAGAAACATATGGCAGGTTGTAAACACATTCTCCCCTTAGATATGTACGCCAGCTTGTTCATATACAAATAATTCAACATATCCTGCAGTGAAAATGTGATATTACCAAAATCAGTTGTTTTTGTCTCAGCTGGATATAAAGGAATTCTTTTATCTATTTGGTTTAAACCCCTGCTCCTTGTTATATTGCTGGTTACTGTTTTTAGAATAGAAGAAAAAAAAAGGGTAGTCCTTGCATTGATTTTCTTCATGTCTTCTTGTCAAGTCTGCCTTTTAAAGCTGATTAGATGCACACTATCAATTAAAAGGTACATTCCACCCAAATTGCAGCTATACACCTACAGTTATATGGAAGATCAACAAGGATTATTTAATCCTGAGTGTGCCTGCTCCCGATATGTTGACCTGTGTAAATCTCTGAAGGTTACCAGCCATCAATGTAAAGCGTCACTTCAAAACTGAGGGTTTTATTTAATCACATAGGCCAACACAAGGTCTGTTTTAAATGGCAAGACAGACAGTCCAGCTTAGGGACACTGCTGCCAGCCCGGAGACCTACTTTGCATACAGACAGATGTGGGATTTATTGATGTTACAGCATCGATTCAGAAGTGAAGGGAAGGATTGTTCCCTGCTGCTCACATCCAGCCCAAAAGTTAATCCCAATAAGAGGGGCACACTTCCTACGAGCAAATGACAGAACAACAGGTGGTTCTATTCACACAAACACAGTCTAAATGAGTGTTTTATTCAAGTAAAAGCCACATTAAGCTCCCATTAAGCATATATGACAATATTATGCCTCTAAAAACATTAACATCAACCATTTGAAAGTAGAATTAACAAAGAAACCATAGACGTGACTTTAATCATCTAAATGGATGATTTTAAGAACCATTACAGCAGCTGCTCGCATTCTAAAAGGACACTGTATCTGCAGGGATGATGAGTGCTGACAATGGCTTACCAACAGTTAAATGTAACGTGTGGTTGTGAGTAACCACTTTGTTGTTTCCATGTGCTCTTAGCATGCCCTTATCTCTTATGTTGGGTTCCTACACTGGCCGGGATGCCTTTCAACAACACCCAAACAACTCGATTGGATTGTTGCATCCATACGTGAAGGCAGAGGGAGCAATATACTGTAGTGATAGTGTTGTTTGTGGCTGTGTTGCATTATGTTGTACAGTACACACAGGCTGCACTCACTACAGAAATATTATCTCAGCCTCTTCTGTGATGGATTTCTCTATGTATGATTGCTAAACACTTGCAAATTAGTGAGCCAATTCTGTATTAGTCCTAGGACAAACATGTCGTACTGATACTAGTGTCAAGGACTAGTGTTGCATGCTTTATGGTTGTTTTATGGTTATTAGTAAAGAAATTACTATGCTGAAACAATAAACTGAAAATTTTAATTTCCCTTTGAGTTGAAACTCACCACTTTGGCTCACCATGCTGTATCTGCACGCTCTCAATCTCAGCACATTATGACCGGGCTGCCAAATGCTTCCTCCTCCAGGAGCTTAAGATCCCCGAGCAAACACAGAGCAGACACCATGACACAAAGCTGCTGGTAGGGCCCTCTCTTTCACCTGACTCTACATAGCGATGTGCAATAGTCACATCGCAGGACGTGCAATGTACTATAAATGCTACAACTTTTTTGCTGCTTGATACTAAAGGAAAATGTTTATGGTTCTCATTTTCCATGATTATTGTTACAGGCCAACTTACCCATTTAAGACAGGTTGCCATATTGGCAACGTGTGTATGCAACATAATCTGGCAGGGTTTGTAATGGGAACTAGCTATATATATATATATATATATATATATATATATATATATATATATATATATATATATATATATATATATATATATATAACATTTCACTGGGTCTTGCAGCTGTTTGATTTACTGAGATTATTCTGAAAGTTCTGCTAGCAATTTGCCTACTTTAGCAAGTCACAATATTTCCAAGCCCTGATAGTGTGACCGAGACAACACAGTAAATAATTCCTCTATTAAGTAATAAGCCCCTGTTATGCGAATAAGTTTACACACCAAAGGTAAAGTTGATTAAAAAAACACATCTTTTGGAAATTGATCTTAATGCCTTAATTTTAAAAAAAATTGGAAAATCCAAGCTTTTAAGGACACCAGTTTTTTTTGTGAATGAATGTATTGTAAATAAATAAATGTTCTTCCCTAAAATACAGGGGGCATAAGTATACACACGGCCAAGGGAACTTTATCAGGATGCACAGTATCCTGGATCTATGAAATAACTGGCTTTTTAAAGTAAAAATGTGCCTGCTTCTATAGGAATTTAACAGAGGTGTGTATACTTATGCCTCTTGTATTTTAAGGAAGAACATTTATTTGCAATACATTATTCATTCACAAAGAAAATTGGTGTCCTTTAAAGGTTGGATTTTCCAAAAAAAAATTAATTAAGGCAATAACATAAATTATCAAAAGATGTTTTTTTTTGTATTCCTCTTTTTAAATCAACTTTGAGATGGTGGTTGAGAGTAGTCCCATAAAACATGAATATATTACTATAACACTTCATATCTTCATATTTATAAAAACATGTGTACAAAATGATATTACTTACTTACTTAACAACATAAAACATGGAGCGTTAATATAGGTTCAGATATTCCCTTACAGAACCCACCACTTGCCACAACAACAGGTAAAATCACACATCCAGAAAAATAATAGGAATAAATTACATGCCTAAAATAATCTGGACTGCATTTTCTGTTATAGACATGGCATATCAACATGGAATTACAGACAGATGATCACTGCAATAATTAAATCTATTGAGATTCCCACATAGTTTTAGCCATATGTGAAGAGATCTAAGTAAGGTCAAATCCGGTAATTGATCCAATATACAAGATGACAATTCCAGGAACCCAGAGGTGTCAAAATGTGACATGTGATTTTTTGCTGAAGCCATGCCCTCCAACTGACAGAAAGGTAGAAAAATCTGACCATTCAAATTCCCTGTGACATCAGCATGACAGCAGGAACATGGACGACATCCCACCTGGGACTGATCAGTCAGTTCCCTTCCTGCCCTCGAATCCCCTTATCAAACTGTGAAACAGATTTGGGCTACATCATGACAGTATGCAATCAGGAATTGAACAGAGCTCTATTATCTCCTGACATGCAGGTGTTTGTCTCCATACAGGACCCGTCCTGTGCCAAGAGACAAGCAGATATTGCATTAACGTGTCGTCCAGGTCTCCATAAAAGACCAGGAGGTAATCTATTAAAGGCTCAGAAGCGCGGAGGGAAGAACTTCAGCAAGGGAGCAACAAACATCACAGCTCCATTTAAAATATTGACATATGTTATTGAGCATCAGTGCTCAGTCGCATAAATATAAAAGCAATATTTATGATGCATGCTCATTTTGTAAGCACTGGGATTTACATATTCCAACACAGTCCATCTAGGCGGACAAATATCACAAACATCAGCATTTTTCTGTAAAAACACTACACACATACAGTTCCAAACACATTAGAGCTATGAGGCACATTTTGAACAAACAGGGCATTATGTTGGGAATTGAGGTGATAAATAATGCAGACCACCATGATGGATTAGTCCAATCTTAATGCTGCTGGTCTGGATTGATTGTTGAGAAAAAGGAAGAGAGACGAGAGGCTTTCAGGGAAATCCAAGACGACCATACACTTTGGCAGTGCTGTTTCTGGTCAGAGCCAAGCTGTGAGCTAGCACCTCCAGTTCATCTTCCAATGTTATCATTAAGGCTTTATTCAGCTATGTTAGTAAGTGAAGTGTGACTCATTGCATTTTATTAGCTTTTCTAATATATTTCGAATCATACATTGACATTGAACCTGTACCGTCTGTTCATTTCATCAAAGCACACCTAGTTCGGAAAATATTCCGTCTGTTTCAAAGCATAATGCTTGGCAATGAAGTTGATCACAGGCAACACAAATTATTTTTAACCACTCATACATATGCGCAACATGCCTTACATAAGTTTTATCTACAGTAAAACAATGCACACTTAATAACCACTGGTAAAACTTTAAGCTACTGGAAAGCATCAGTGGCACTGCCAATATACCGCACGCAAGCATTCAAATACTGTAGGGAGAGGACTGAATAAAACCAGCTCAGTAATTTTCTTTAAAGTATACAACAGAACCCTACATCCTTTCTCCAACTCCAGGGAAACTGTCACCACAAAAAGTCAAACTAATCAAAAAATGTATTTAATTTCAACCCATGATAACTAAACAAACAAAGGTAATGGCTAACATTGAAATGGTTAAACGTGCTACATGGGCAAAAAAACGATGATCTTTCAAACAGGTTGGACATGTCTGTTTTGTCTTAGACCATACATGTTATAGCTTTTTTTTGTTTAGAGGAATGGTGTTGCATTCCCAACAGTAGTGCACAACCGACATCTGTATATTTTCAATGCTATGCTAATGTCATGACTATCACTACAAATGCATTTTTTCCTGTGCCCAGGGCACTTCCTTAGACCACCTTACATATTAGTTGTAAGGCAGTGCTGCCTGCAGTGAAGACTGGATGAGAAGTGACCAGCCAATTAAAAAGCATGAGCTATTGTAACTTAAAGTGTTTTTTGATGCTGTTCATTTTCATCTGAAAAGCCAGCTACAGAACTTGAAGCTTAGTGTAATTACTATGCATTGATATCACTACCAGTGAGTAACTCCATGTCCCGTTATTGTTGGTTTTACAGTAATCATGACTGTTTTTTGTGCTTATGGATCAGAAAGCAGTGTGGACTGAAGTAATAAAAAGTAAAAATAAAACATGAATCCTTTTACAGCTGGGCAGGCCTTAGGACTAAGGTTTTTCTGCTGAGGATTCGCTGGAGTAGGGATTATTATGGTCACTGTCCAACAGGCCACATATTTTCAGGCACCATGGAACATTGCACAGGTCATGGTTTTGATCAATGTTTAGGATTTAAAAAGGTGTCAAGCACAGTAGCAATGACTATAGTTTCTACAGGCACCAGTCTTTTAGTGTGCGTGACAGACTTGTTCAACTGTAAAAAGGAAAATAAACCACACCAATATTGGTACAGTGATATTGATGGTTGATAATGGTGTTTAACAGCCTTATCAGGATACACGTTTACGGTTTACAGCTAGCTCTGGCCAAAACACAAAGCACATAGCAGGTTACTGAGGACTGAACTTTAAAGTGCATGGTAGACTGCATTTGACTACCTTTTGATTGATTAAACTGAAGGTGCCAAAGTCAGTGGTGACAGAACTGCTAAACTATGATTTTGTCGGAAGTTAATTTAGCTTGTCTGCTCAATAGTCATTGCAATACAAATCGTATTGATCTTATAATATTAAATGTGATGATTAGATTAGAAAATTTGGATCATGTAACAGGCAAGCCTGCTTGGTTCTTTTGTCAAAGGATTGTAAACATTTACTAAGAATATGTTTACGGCATTTATTATCTAACTGGGAGGTTTTGGGACCAATTGGTAGGGATTTGCTATGAACGAAGTACACACTGTGATATACTAATAAAAGCAAATTACGTATCTGTGATGTAGCCAGATCTTACTCCACAGCGCTGTGGAGCTCTGGTAATGCAAGACTACCAAGTTTCTAACACCTGCAGAACTTGACTAACTTGTGTGCCCCCAGAAAGATTTTATGCAATCACACAGTGGGCATCTAAAGACAGTGCAAGTGTCCTCCTATAAACAGAACCTGCACTATGCATACTAGTGTGACTCTTCAGGGGACCAGGGAGCCACTCTAAATATAGCCTATGTTGAACTCTGCTCCCTCTCCTCCGTCTCATCAACACACACAACACATATGCACACACACATATGCCATGATGCCTCACCCCTGCTCCGCTCAATTCATAAGATCTTTAATCTTGTATTGTAAAGTCCATCTAACTCAGGGTCAAAACAGCATAAAAGGGGCAAAAATTAGAACAACTTAACCCTAAGAACATACCCATGCAATGTTAACTATATGAGAAGAAAACCCAGCACAAACCAAAATTTTGGTTTGGCTTTTATGACTGAGTCATAAATGAAAAACCATTGCCCAGGCTCTGCTGTTTCTGTTTGAAGTTTACATAATTTCCCTATATTTGTGTGGGTAAAGAAATAAATACAACTTTAGCATGCCCAGAATCCGATATGGCACTTATGAAAATTATATCAATCCTTGCTGGATTTCAAAGTTTCATCACTGAGGGTTTTAAACCCTTACTAGTTTTTTTGCTAACTGCTATTACACCACCAAATTAATGTAATTGTGCTTCATTTGATAGAAGCAACTCAGGACTCCTTAAAAAATAAGCTGTAAAACTAAGCTCTTCCATATATATATATATATATATATATATATATATATATATATATATATATATATATATATATATATATATGTGTGTGTGTGTGTGTGTGTGTGTGTGTGTGTGTGTAATTCTTTTAGTTTTTTAGTGAAAGTAGAATTGAAAATGACTGTGGCTACTATACCGATTTAGACGCATTATTCAGTGAGGCACACATCAGCGTTTATTTCAGGCCACCTAAGGTTGAAATTGTAATAAACTCTCATGGAAAAATGGAGGAAACCAATTTACATTACAGTAAATGCAAAACACTTTAGTCATGTCAAGAGAACTGTATAGAACGGGTTTAAAACTCAACTTAACATTAAAAAGACCCTTTTATTTATAAATTTCTGTTCAAGAGACTTTGTTTCTGCGAGACATCCACTTCCGTTCATTGTTGCATTTTATCTGTAAGACTCACTCCCATTCCGCCGTCTCATCACAGCTGCAGGCAGCCCCGTCCCCCCACCCTATTGACTGCCTGCGCAGTGCTGCTGCGCAATGGGACAGAGGGGGAGAGAGCAGTGCTATACCGTTTTTAACCAAGGATCAGTGGACTACATGCATGGTAATGAATTACAATAGAAATATATTTGAATATATTTACAAGACGCTAAGAAGAGTTTAAAAAGTCGCCAAATCCAGCAAGAAACTCCCCAAATTGGCAACACGTTACTGCTGCAGCTTCCTGATTTCCCAAATTATGCAGCGAAATTACAGAATGTGCGTGTGTTAAATGAGTGAAATGAAAAGGAATTTGCATTAACACGTTCATTTTGACAGCTCTAATGTTTACCTAATTATTGGAAGCTTTGGCAGCATTTAAAATGAACATCTGACTTTGTAACATTATAGACATGAAGGAAAATATGTATGTGTAAAATATGTGTACACAATCTGCCTTGTTTTTCTTGCCACCATTGACACTACTGTGGTGGTAAAGGTTGAGCATTATAACCAGGCCTGTAGCAGGGTGTAGCACTCATATAAACCAAGTGCTGATGTTGGAGCACATTGACATATACCAACAACAAGTAGTAATGGTAGAATGCATGTGCCAGCCGGCACAGACAGGGTCCATAGACACTGAGTTTACCTTTCCATTGACTGTCAACAGGGGCCTTACTGGGATGGCACAGTAGCGGATGTGTACAAGGACATTCTGAGTACTGTCCAAACACTGAACAGCACACCGTAAACAAAGACACTGTGCACTAATGGGATTTGGTGGATGAAAATATTTGTAGTCATTAGTATTTGTCTGACACTGTCAAGGTGTAGTCTAACACAAGATCAACAAGACCCCTAACTGCCAAAGGAACAAAGAAGCAGGGCTGGTTTACTGTATGTTTGAGTAATTTGCAGGTTAGAGCTACAGTATCATAATGTACAGTATGCCAGGATCATATTGTAGTACAGTTTTGTTTCTGTAGCAGGTTTTTTTTTTTAATTGTCATCATAAAAAACACAGTCATTACAAATAGTCCGAATGCATTTAGCTGGCAGGGTCAAACGGAGGTCAAAAATCTATCACCCTTGATCTGGCCCTCACCTGTAAGATTGGACATCAAGTAGGCCTCTCTCGGGAGGCAACAGCAAAACTCATTATCTTCTTCTCTTGTGCATCAGGAAACATTGGGAAAAGCTTAGAGCAAAATGCAGTTGTCTATAGTCTGCCAATAATGTCTAATCCACTGAGGAAATCAGGGGTCCTCCTCAAGAGACCATTAAGCAAGGAAACCCCATTAAATGCAACAAGACTACAGAAAGTATCTGTTAAGAGCAGCGTATAGAGCAGAGAATTGGACTTTGACAGTCACTACAGGACGGCACTGGAATACCCTTTCTTCTGGACCAACAAGAACAACAAGCCTTCTGGTTCTCCTCTCATTCCTTACTGTTCTAGTTACCTTTCTAGCCTTGGTTGAAATATGTCCCCTGAGACGAATTTACCTTAAGTGACACTTTTGAATAAAAGTTGGTAAAAAGCAGCAGTTTATGGGACTATTTTTAAATTTAATTTTGCATTCACCATTTTACCAAGAAGCCAGAAAGAACATACATTTATGAGCCCATGTTTTAGGGCAGCTCTACCGCTATCTGGGGACCCACAATGAGATTTGATGTAGATAAGACCATTGTGCCCTGCTGCACAGTATTGATCCTATTTGAGATTTAAATTTTAACAGCAAGCTTTTTTAGTCTAACTCTGCAAATGCTCACTCTTGTGGGAAACTCTAAAACGTTGGCTGAAAAATGTATGTTCTTTCTGGCTTCTTGGTAAAATGATGAATGCAACAA
This sequence comes from Percina caprodes, assembly GCA_013375575.1. NCBI lineage: Eukaryota > Metazoa > Chordata > Actinopteri > Perciformes > Percidae > Percina > Percina caprodes. The sequence continues at coordinate 656,277 of JABXJD010000152.1, forward strand.
ACAATTTAAAAATAGTCCCACAACTGCTGCCTTTTACCGACTTTAATTCAAAAGTGCACCCCGGATAGCTCAGTTGGTAAAGCGGGCGCCCATGTATACAGTTTAGTTTACTCCTCGATGCCTGCGGCCCTTTGCTGCATGCATTTTTGTTTGCAATAATTAGCCTTAGCCTATGTTATCTCCTAACATGTACCTTCGCTCTCCTTCTCTGCAAAATTCAGAATGATTGAGATTTCTCATGGCACAGCTACCAGAAGACTTACAACTTTCAGACAGGTTGCTCACATCATATCTACGTCATCAAGCTCGGAGGCTGCGCATTAACGCTCAGCCCTCACCGGAAAAGTGCTTCTAATATCCTTCACTGGTCTCCGTTAAAATCAATGGAGTCACATTGTCTATTTCTTTTACGGTCTATGTTTCTAATCAACTGCAACCACATAATGTCCCTCCCCCCATAGCCTGTCAAATGACTGTATTGTACAAGATACAGAAACTGCTTAAGGGTTGGAGGGCTGCTCAGTGGCCAACAGAAGACTGTGGCTTGCTATGAATGTGTTAAGCTAAAATCAACATGAGGTCACAGAACAGGATTACATTGTCTTCTTAACCCCTCGGTAAATCATAACTTTGCAAAATGAAAACCAAAAGGGTAACCCTAACCTTGGACTCAAAGGTTTCAAAAGACACAAGATCACAAGATCTTACTAGTAAATCTGCTGCGTGACATTGTAACAAATTGCCCAGCCATATTACAATGTCAACTAAACTAATTTGAGATACTGCCAGAGCCTTAAAATAAGACTCCACAGGAAAAGTAGCCAGGTGAAGACAGACAGTCGTTCAATGCAAATACCATCAAGAAAGCTGGTTAATGTTTCCACAACATTAACTCTGCTCAAAATTCACTTTGCTCTAACATTTCATTACAAGTGTTTGTTTTTTTCACTTGGCCCACATAAATTCATGTTTAACACAATAAAACAGGGGGTTTTAATGTGCTACGCAATCCTCACACCTTCCAGTACATCCTCACATCATACAATACAGTACAGTAGTAGTAGTGCAAAGTGAAACTTTGTGGTCAAGTGTACTCGGATGCAAAGCCCCCATCCCTTACTGCATTATTCATATTTTAAAATTGTTGCCTGCCACCAGAACTTTGCTTTCCTTGATATAAATAAAAGAAGTTTTCACCATACATTTGTGCCTAAAAATGTATCAGAATCCAGGAAATCAAGTCTTTGACACAAAAAATGTCCTCCATTTTGTGAATGCGGTAGAGACGGGCTCACGCCACGGACCGCTGTGGACTTGTGTCCGCTCTGCTAGCTGTTCTAAGAAAATGGCTGCAAGTGTCCACAACAATAAACAATAAACTACAAGTGCCCAACCACTTGTAGTGGTTGGGCACATAGGGGCTGCCCAACCACTAAAAGTCATCAGCTGTCCACGGAATGCTGAAAGTATGTCCAAGCCTCCTGGACCGGTGAACTGGGATTCCGTTGCCTGCTAGTCGGTTAACGGTTAATGATTGGTTAACGAGGGTTGGCTATCGGTCAAAATAAATTAGCATTAGCATCCCTATTTTATATCTAATCCCAAAATGCTCTCAAAAATAACCACACAAGCATTAACACATCAAATAAGCTTAAATATATGACACACAATTTTGATTCAGAAAAGCCTGATCAAACCTTACAACTTCAAGCTCACGACACTTTAAACTACATACAATATGTAATGTAATACTGTGTACTGGGAGTGTAAGTCACACGTTTTATCACGCAATATTATTTGATTATTTGGACAAGGATACAATATTTACTGATAACACAGTCAATTCAGAGGCCTGCAACCAATAGGAGCTGATACATAAGCCCATTTAACACAATCAGTTACATTTATAAAAAATACAAAAAGCACCTAAAATGTGATTTGACGATTTCATTACTCAGTGTTACTTTTTAGAATTAAAAACAAACTATTCTTTTTGACAAAAACAATATAAAGTGTGAATTTCAAAATAAAGGCGCATCTGAAAGATGGCGATATTTATCGATATTTTCACTTTGTATTGATAGTATTGGATCGTTAAGGATTGAATCGATATATTGATCCAGATCGATATATGGTTACACCCCTACTGTGCAGCCAACCCTATTCTTAGAAAAGTGTCATCTGCAAGGCTGAAAATTAAATGTCACTCTTGTTACAGAAATGCCACTCTCCAGTTTATTACTATTTTCAAGTAGTGACTGAGAGCTTTGCCGTCTCTGCTGGAGGACTCAACCCTCATTTTCTAGAAGCTTAAGTTTAATAATTAATGGCTAAACAGATATAAAGTGGGGACCTTTATCTCTTTGAATAGCTGCAGTGTAACCAATGACTTTCATCTTGATAAGGCACGCATTATTTATTTAACAGGTCCAAGCATGGATTTATGGTGGAAGAAGAAGGAGTGGTCAGTTTTTGAGAGGTCAACCTCCTGCTGTCTTAAGAACATTTTCCAGAGCAACATTTTGTGCATAAGAACTCTTACACTGCACTGCTGCCTCTCTGACATCCTTCTAATCATTCAGTCAATCATCTCTTGTATGAAATGCTGTGAGAGTAACAATAAGGCAGGATGAATATAACAACTTGCTGCAAAAGCAGAGAAGTGGGTTGGCTGACTATGATGTCAGGCTATGCAAAAGCTGGTTAGTCTGTCAACACTCGGACACCTTGGACCAAGTCAGTACTTAGCCTGGTTTTACCTCAGTAGGAGCAAATAGTCTGCATCTCACCTCTATGAGAGGAATTCACATTGGAGAGGGCTAAAATGCATGTTCATATATATGTGAGTATTTCCCAGACACGGGCCCTTACAGACACATAAGACACTCTAGCATCTAAATATATAAGTATGATGAGTAAGGATTCAGTTAAGACCTCTGTATGTCTCACTCTCTCTGACACTCAAGGGAAGAGCTTTTAAATCATTGAGATCAAACGCCTTGCGTGGCAAAGTGTTTATCTTTAAGTCTCCAACAGAGAGAGACTTAAGTCTGTTTGACTGAACAACTCAGGAAGAGGAAATCTATCAAGAGCGTTTCCAATCAAGTCATTCACTGGATGTTTTCATTTTTACTGCTGGGAAATAAGTACTAGTGATAGTTACAGTGTTTCCTCTATGTTGAAATTTTTGCCCCCACAGTGTCAGAAATAGGGCTGTTCAAAAGGCCATCTTTCAGCAGTGATTGTTAGCGTGCATGTCAGAGAATGGCACAGGCATTCACAGGCAAACAGGGCACTGCAGTCTGGAAAATAACTAACCAGTTGAGATTGCGTGTGTCCTTTTTTATTTTTTAAAGATTATTGTTGTCTTGTTGTTCAGACAGACCTGCCTCCCAAAAAATCCTAAAAAGGAAACACTGATGTATTTTCATTTTCTATAACTGTGTATTTTCTGTATGCTTTTACTGAATGCCCTTGTGGGTACAGGTCCCTCTTGAAAGATAGTTACCTATTTTGGTGATTTAATAAAAGAAAAAAGAAAACTAGAAACTGCCTCCAGGTATCAGCGATGGCATACTGTATATGAAAGACTGACTTTTGAAACAACATGAAAGGATCTACATCTAAGTGAAACATCAGTTTAACATCATGCACTGCACTGTTACCTGGGCACTCGCCATCAGAATCAGACTTTGGCAAGCCCAAACATTTCCACATTAGAAGAGGAATTCTGAAAGTTGATGCATGCTAAAGCTCAAAATAGCAGGTTCTAAAACCACCTTCAGTGATGCTAGTGATCTGGAGACTGACGTGGGGGACTAGTTGTGTCCATATGTGTGTTATGTACCACTTCTCTAATCCTTTCAATCCTCCTCTTTTACCCCCAATTTCCACAGGATGCGGAACGGCTAGGGATCTGCTCCGGAACAGGTTTCCATTAAAGTCAATGTGTGTATTTCCACGGACTGCGGAATGGCTGCGTCCCAGCTCTGGCGATCCGGAGTCCTCCAAAGCAGATACGCAGAGCTTCCATTTTTGCAGGATACCAGAAAGCTCCGCAGCAAGTCAGCACATGGCAGACAGGAAGTCGAGCACAGAAACAAAATAAAACATCCGGTTCATTTTCAAAATAAAATAGACCGTGCTCACGGCGGATCATATTTCCCTTTACTACACCTTGAAAACACAGCACAGAGTTGTTTCCTCTCAACTCCTCTGGATGGAAACCAACTGGTGTTGGTTTTGTGGTTCTATTCTACATGAATCTGCGAGATCTTGTGGTCCTCGAGACTTCAGCTGTCATTCATGGCCGCAGCCGTTCCGCAACAGTATCCGGACCTGGTGGATATTGACGGACGGCGGCGCTGTCACACAGCGGCCGATCCGCAGCCATTACGCATCCTATGGAAATTGGGGGTTACACTTTCTGTTTTCCCCCTTTTTCTCAAAAATAGTCTCACCTATTATTCTTATGTTTTCAGCTCACACAGTTATTATCAAACAAAACTTTTATTGGTCTCTTTTTCCGCCAAACTGTTCGTAACAGGCCTAAGCAAACGCTTCAATTATTAGTAACCACTTTACTGAAAAAAAACATTAAATTCCTAATCGTCACTGTGATAATTAACATTTTTAATCAAATTCAGCGCCATGCAACAAGCTCAGAAGAACTAGACCACAGCAACAAACGGTAAACCCTCGTCAAATTCTATGCTGCTTGATATACTAGACACATAATGAATAACACAACACTGACTGTGGGTAAACAAATGGCATGCTTGCAAAACAGCAAACAAATCATGAGCGGGATGGAAATAATGTTGGTGCATTAAAAACACTCTTTCCCGTCATATTCGTCATAACACTGCAGTTTACAGAAATAACCAGACATACCCATAGATTAATCCATTATTCACACAGGCAATCAAACATCATTATCTTGTGTTAGCTGCACAAATGAAATGTCTCAAACAGCATCAAACTAAAGAGAAATTGATCAATCCTTAATGTGATGGCTCATGTGGCAGACATCACATCGGTCAAGTGTAGCAACAAAAGGTCAGTATGTGCAGACTTATTATATGAAGAACTGTCGTTGGTGATAAAAGCCCAACATACTGTAAATGACACACACACACACACACACATAAGTCAATTTAGTTTTTACCTTGGCACTGGAATCCTTGTTTTCCAAACCCCCTGTGAAAACAAAGAAGGCTCAATTAAACTGTTGCCCACTCACTTTCTCACTCACACACATATACACAGTAAATGCATTCATTCATAAATTTATATGTTGACTCATACCATGTACAGAAACGCAGTATACTCTTTTTGTGATCATATATATATATATATATATATATATATATATATATATATATATATACAGTACAGACACAATTACTAACAACACAATGAGACATTAGAACGTGTCCCAGAGCCACAAAAAACAGACACACACAAACCATACATAAACAGACAAAAACAAAGAACACAGTATACTCTCAACTACATTTGATGACCAAAAGTATATGGACACTCCTGTATTTTGCCTTGTCTTTATGGACCCGCTGAAAAACAGCAGGTCCATAAAGACATACTTTTCTGAGTTTGCCGTGAAAGATCTTGACTGGCCTGTGCAGAGCCCTGACATCAACCCCGTCCAACACCTTTGGGATGAATAGAAACGCCGACAGTAAGGCATACCTTAACGGCCAACATCATTGTCGGCTTAACTAAGGATCTTCTGGCTGCACTGGGAACAATTCCCTGTGGTTCCAAAACCATGTAGAAAGCCTTTCCAGAGGACTAAAAGGCTGTAGTAGCAGAATATTAACACCCATCGTTTTGGAATGAGGTGTTCAGCAGTAACATATCTCATGTCCACATAGTGAATGTTCTCCGGCTGTCAAATGATTGGTGTGATTTTAATCACATTGTCAGGACAGAAAAAAATGTTCATCCAAAAATACTTACCAACTGAAACTGAAACCAAAATTGTGAGATAAATACTGAAAACTACATAAAATATAACCTCATGACAAATCCCAAACTTTAAAGCGTAACTCTCGCCAAAATACAACATAGGATCTTTTTGTGAATGTACCCAAGTCAAACTATTGTTTAAAAGCATAATTAGGATGGAAGCGCCACTTTTAAGAGTTACCGTATTTACATTTTGGGTTAAATGGCCTTTTGGCTAGGGGCACTTCTATAATCACATCAAAATCCCTGTTTTTAAATCACCACAAACACTGAAACTTTGCTCGAAGTATGTTCTCAATGCTCAAGTGTAGAGCCCCTGGTGATACTAGAGACATTGAGAACATTGTTTGTGTACACAAACTCTTTTTCACTGATGAGATGGCAGCGAACGGAAAAACCAACAGCTAAAGTGAGTCATTGTTTGTGTACACAAAGTTTTTAATGCTCAAGTTCATGTGTAGAGCCCCTGGTGATATTTCGAGCAAAGTTTCAGTGTTTTCAGTTTTTGTAGTGTTTTAAAAATAGTGATTTTGATGCAATCATAGAAGTGCCCCTAGCACTCCCATTTAAAAGGCCATTTGACCCAAAATGAAAATACGTTAAATCTTAAAAGTGGCGCTTCCGTCCTAATAATGCTTTTAAACTAAAGTGTGACTCGGCTACATTCACAAAAAGAGCCTAAGTTGCATTTTGGCGAGAGTTACACTTTAAGTTTCATGTTGAGCTTGTGTTTTGCTATAAGGAGTGATGTTTGGTAAGTCATGTTGTAAAATAGTCAAGGTATTAAGCCACCAGCAATAAAGGGCCTGAGATCACCCTCCCACTTGTAGGGCCCAAGGCAGTAAAACGTGGGTGCAACTCTACCAAGCTGTCTGCAAGTTTACTCCTCTCACACGTAAGATATCACTAAGTGAATAGCTAAAGAGAAAAGCAGCACAGCAACCTTATGTTTCACATACTTTCCAACTGCAGTGTGTTACTAATGGAAAGAACTGCAGCATAAAGGCAACTTTGTACCTCTGCAGGTCACTGCACAGTTCAAGTGCGTTTCAAACTAATGCCACGTGAATATTTCTCTGTAGTGTGAGTAATTTCCCACATGGGCTCTCATTGCCAGTAAAGTGCAGAGTTTCTCCTTAAAATCTAACCAGCTATGCAAGGGTTTTTAGCCATAAATGCTTGAGTTGTTCCCTACAGTAAAAACCAGAAGATGGAAGTTGCTCGATTACGTGCCAGGAAGGGGAACACTTTAACAAGGTTTAATCTCAGCAACGGCACAGTAGTAATTGTATTAATCAGGGAAGACAAAAAATTAAAGTGAACTTTAACAATTGTAATTTAGACGATTAAGACTAAAACAATGGTGTGTTAATTTCAACATTGAAGTTGTTCTGTGATTTACTGGGGGCGCCTATGTCCCACTAAGTTGATTGTTTGTATCACTATTGTATTATACATTTAAAAAAACGTCCCACTATATTAAAAATGGCTGCTTTAAATTCCCTGTTTCTCACTGGGAATTAATTGGCCCAATTACAGAATTTGTACAACCCTAAACATAAGTTCAACTCACTCTCCTAGGAACAGTTATTTCATTGCTGCACTATAGACATAAACAGCAGTATAACTCCTCCCATTTGGGGTTGTTTGGACAAAATCTCGAGAAATTAGAATCCCAGGAGTAAAAGCGACTAGGGATAATACTGCCGACATTTGGACAACCCTTTTCTGTCACTTTATTAGTAAGAAAGACTTGGAGAAATGTCGACTGCAGGAGTAAGAAGGGAAAGTTAGTTGAAGTTGTGTTACATCATCGAGCAGAATGTACTCGACTGAAGTTACCAATATGCAACAGGCAGCAGTCAGGGTGGAGGTGGGAGACGGAAGGCTTACCAGATGAAGTCGGTGCAGTGGCTGCAGAAAGTCGGCTGCTTGAAGAACCTGGCTATGAATTTGTGGTTCTTGACCTCGTGGACGTTTTTTTGCCTCAAAGCACCTTTACGAGCAAACCTATTCGCCACGTCCATGGTGGACGACTCGTTTGAACTGACATCAGCCATGTCCCCCCCCCTACAAACAAATCAATGCTACAGCTTTGTCTTGCTGTCTTGAAGTGTTTTTCAGTCCGTTTGGAGGAGCAGCCCTCAATGTGGAGCCAGCAGACTGCGGAGCGGCGGTCTTCTCCGGAGACACTGTACTTACAGTCTGAGGGCTTTCCCTGTTTGTCGGTATCACTGGGCTGCTCCACTGACAGCTCTGAGCGATGCTAAGTTAGCCACAGTGAGAAATGCTACATCCGGTCATTACCTTCAAAATAAAGGTTATTCTGTTTTCAAGTCAGTTATTGTGAATATTATGGTTACTTACAAAACACCATGATACCTGCCCAGTATGACTACAGTCTGTTGAAAAGTGCTAAACATCCTATTAGTTATGATTATATAAGTTTGTAAGTAAGACAGTAACGTTAGTCTTCTCGCATTGCCAGAACTATGTCAACAGCGCTGTAGAGTAAAGCCTTCTGATGTCTTAAATTGCAATCCACACCCTACACAGTACAAAGTGTCATAGTTTAAGACTACACACAAAGGTAGGCATACAGGATGCTGACTGTGTAAATTTGTTTTAGCTTAAGTTGCTCAAGGAGAGACACAGATAACAAATATCCTGCATTTTACTGTTTACCAGTCTTTTTTATTGTTATTTACAATCTGCAATATCAATAAATAAAATAAATTATAAAAACAGAAATTATGAAAAGGCGGTCAGGGATTCAGGTACATACTGTAGATAGTCATACAGACAGAAAGGCCTTATGGGTATTACATCTGACAACATTTCTTGAACAGCATTTCTTTCATATATGTATGCAGCAAATACAGGAATAGTTTTTGAGTTCATTTTTGTACTCAGCATTTATGTATAAAATAGTTTCCCAAGATAATTAAATAGTTGTTCCCAAATTCTGCTTTCTTGTTCTCCAGTTGGAGACAAAATTGAATATGCTTATATGTTAAAATCGGTACAATGAGATCAATAAGTCATCCAGTATTGCCAGCAGATAGTCACTGACAGTCAGATTATTATGTAACCTAAACCAGAGGTTCTCAATTTTTTTTTGAGACAAAGGACCCCTTACAAGATAATGAGATAGATAAGAATATACCAACACAACAGAAATGTATTAGAAAAATTATAGACATGAACAGCATATTTGCAGGTTCAATGTAGGCCCATGTTTTAGATTAGAATGTAATATAGGAACTATTATAGATTAAAAAAATATGGTTTTTTTTCAAACTATGAAGCCTGTTATAACAACTAGAATAAATCCAAAATAAATACAGTTTTTCATATCATGACTATTTAAATGAACAAATCTGAAAACTTCCCCACTTTGAGAATCACTTAAGGCTGTGTTTGAGAGTCCACCTTAGTAGTATCAATTAGCCTCAATCAGACACAATATTCGCCTTTCAGTAGGCTTTTATGTAAGGCAATTCAACGGCACCCCAAGCCACAGATCTTAACTTTTAAACAACACTTCTCTGTTTCAACAAATTAATTGTCTAACCTGTATGAGGGTAGGATTTATTGTGAAGCTGTTGGACTGCATTAGCATTGGTGTATACAGTACCCTTTTAGCCTTTAATCTCAGTTTCAGTCACAACGGGCGACAGCCCCCAATTTTTTAAACCATCAAAAAGAAACCATAAACCTTTCTGGAATTGAAGAAGGCTATTCTTTAACGCCATTGTAGATTGCCTCTACAATTTGTGCTCCTTGGAGGATTTTAATTGGCAACCTTCAAGCCATAAACAGGGATCTCTGAATTGCTGAAGTCTGTGGTGAATTTTATCTTTGCCCAAATTGGTAATTTTTATTTTATATATTGCACAGTATTATAGTTTCAAGCATGAGGAGCTACACTGTAATCCGTCAATCAAAACACCAGAGAGACAAACTTCCTGCTGTTGTCTGAGTATCTTTATGTTAACTTGACGGTGATCCGCACTGTTTCCTCCTTTTCAATCCGGCTTGGCTAATGTCCATAGACAGTATATGTCACGCAACAGGAGGACCCACACTAGTTGTATGTAGGCGGGAGCATGGTCCCGTTTCAAGAATTTTGGATGGGGTGCGCCATCGTGTGGAATCATAGCACAGTACACACTTTAGCTGCTCTGCATAAATAGTTAACAGTTCTCAGTTCGGCACGTGCTGTGTAACAGTTGCTTTACTATTTTTGTGCATCTGTGTTTCAAAATACTTAACCTGTATGATTATTATGAAGTTGTAACAAAAGAGAAACCTTCTTTAAAATAAACTTTATAGAGAGAACATATGATATAGATAAGATCAACGTTGGTAATTGCACACTGTCCAAGAAATGCTTACACCTGAGCCTTTGGTTATGCCACCAAACCATATCTGAATCAGTCCTGGAGTCCAGAATGTGTCATTTCATATGGCCACTAGCACTACAGTGTATCAGTCTTGTATCTAATTTATAATTTATTAAAGCTGCAGTGAGTAAAATGCAAAAAAACGCCAGATTTCGAAGTAAAGTGACCTTTTCTGCAGCTCTACCTCTCCCCTCTCCCAATGCATGCACAGAACAACCAATAGGAACTCTCTCTCTTTCTCTCTCTCTCTCTCTCTCTCTCTCTCTCTCTCTCTCTCTCTCTGAAATGACCTGTGATTGACCAAAATCTCCCATCACGCTAGATTATCTAAATCCTGAAAACAGAGCCAAGTGGAGGTGCAACAGTCTAGCTTTCTCTTCGACCACTTGAATTACAATTTGCCGAAAGATTATTTTGGAATTTGTGCTAAGCCAAACATTAAGAGTGCCTACCATATATTTAAAAACAAGCAGATTAATTTTCTGCTTGACTAACAGCTTAGTATTATTTTCCATTTAAACTCTCAGTCTTTGTCTCTGATAATGTGCTTAATTAATTGTTTTGATTGTACATAAAGATATTTTGCTATATTTATGAATGTCTTCAACTGGATTCCTTCATTACACAAACTACTGCTGGTGTGTGCTTCAGCAGGGTTACATTTTTTCTCATTTGAAACATTTACTAACAGGGAAGGTTCATCTGCTCTATTGACTTGCTTGCTATCTCTAAAATGTTTCTAAGTTTACCAATTCCCTGGGGTTCACAGTGCAGCCTGAGAAAGAATAATGCTAAAAGACCTTTAAGCTGGCAGTCCCATGATGTATAGCTCATTCAAATAATGTAATCTGCCCAGCTGAATCCAGCCATTAAGGACACACACTATTACTTTCTATCAACAAATCCTTTGACCTAGTTAGGTATTGCATAATTTCAGTGATTATGATTCAGGTCACAGAGTTTCCATTTTTTAACATGCACCTCTTAAATTTTCGTAACCTAACCAAAAAGCAACTTTTGTTAACCCAAACTGGAGCACATACACAACATTACCCTTTGTTAATTGTTTTTGTTGCTGTAAAGTTGTTTCTCTGCTTCATTAGAGCAAACAGCCATTGGACATTGTACTAAAAAGGACAATACAGTAATGTTCATCGAAAATCTCTCTCTCTCTCTCTCTCTCTCTCTCTCTCTCTCTCTCTCTCTCTGTGTGTGTGTGTGTGTGTGTGTGTGTGTGTGTGTGTGTGTGTGTGTCAAGCTACTAGCTCTAGTACAATATGAAGGTTATTGATCAAGTTTTGTCAACCTTTGTGCTCGATCAATAGGAGCTTACACTGGCACCTGATTGGAGCAGGCTATTATCAGGGGGGCTTGTTTACCCAGCAGCCCTTATGTTGACTCCATCTCCACCCAGACGCAGGGGACACTGAGGAGACTTCACTCCTAAGAAGATGGCTTCAACGTTGGCTTTGCTGGTCCTTTGCCAAGTAGCTTTATACACATCTGTAACATCCATTAAAGGTAAAATGGAGCAAGATAATTGCTTCATTTATATTTGAGCATGAAATGACTATTCAGCTTTTTGGTAATGTACTGCAAGTACTCCTGTTCCTTGCTGTCATGGTCCTTTATCTATGCATTTTCTTATCTAAAGCACCTTTTGCACATGATTGATGGCAATGCATCAAAAGTAAAGTGTGCACAACTTTCAAAACATTCTAATTTACACGATTATGAAGGAATGTTGCTGTATTTGTCAAATTATATTTCTTGTCTTTCACCAGTATGTGGCCGACCTCTTGTCACTGACGGGATTGACAAGTTGACCCTAAAACGTGTGTATGAGTTTGGAGAAGAGGTGACCCTGACATGTGGACGGGGGTACTTGCCTTCCACAGTGACCCCTCGAAGGATTACCTGCACCGACACAGGAAAATGGACACAGTCAGACCTAGCATGCTCCCGTGAGTTTACTGGGTTGGGACTTTCACTCTATTACATAGAGTGATACAGAAAGGCAAAACTAGAACTGCTGTAATTCTTAAATCGTTACAACCACCCCAATGTAGAAAGTATGAGCAAGGTGGGAGTAAAAACTAGCTTATGTATTGTGATCCTGCTGACCTTTCTTATGAAATCATATCAGTTTTCAAACACAAATATAGCCTGACCTTAAAAATATACCAGTGACAAAAATAACACATTTTGGTGCTCTTAGAATATGTATATATACTGTAATATTATGAATTGTGAATAATGTGATTATAACCTGCAAGAGATTTACATTAAAAATTATACCATTTTTTCTACAGCTAAGATGTGCCCAATCCCCAGTCCTCTGCAGCCATTAGCAATGGGAAGGACAGAGGCTCCATTCAAGAGTGTGCTTAACTTCACATGTGATGATGGGTAAGACTAAATGGTGATACAAGAAAAAGTGTCTAAAAGTCTAAAAGTCACTTTAAAGTCACATTGTAGTCGCTTCATAGCTCATAACAAATCATTACAAGGTGTATTTACAATAATATATGTTAGAATAATGTGAACTCTGTCAGGTACGTCATGCAAGGAGCCAATGAGAGCAGGTGTTTACATGATGGCACCTGGAGCAATCCACCACCTCTCTGCAAAGGTACAGAGGAATAATATACATAGTGGAAATGGTAACAGACTCCGCATTGTTCAATGGAGAGAAAACACAACTTCCAAAGTTTTACATTTTTATATAACTAGGTAGTATTTCTTCTATTTGTTTTTTGATGCTTAACTTCTGTTACTATGTATACGTTATACAATAGTACAATAATAAGTTATTGTTTTGACAAGACATTTGCCTTGTTCATTTTTGACAATATGCACAATAGAATTGTAGAGTGTATGTAAAGGTGGTTAACTCACTTTGTTCCTTAGAAGGCAGTATACATATCATTTTATGTTGATGTCAGTACAACTCTAGTGAGATTGTTTTTCTTCTTACAGCTGTGAACTGTCCACTGCCCAAGCCACCTAGCAATGGAAGAATTGCCCATGATAAGCCAGTTACTGGAAGCACCACCATGTATGGGCAAGGCTGGACATATGAGTGTAACCCACCTATGGCACCAAGTTATGAGAGAGGATCCTGCATGGCTGATGGAAGTGCCACTGAGCCACCGGTGTGCCAAGGTACGCAAACAAGTGTCAGTGTGACACTTTAACCATGTCTTCCTTTTTCATCTATTTCTTGTCTTCATGATTAGTTATGGGCCAAATCAAATCTATAGGATTTGCCACAATGAAACCAACCTGCCTGCCTGCATTTACATTTTTTCAGAGTTTTTCTATATTGTCTTCTTTTAGACAGCATACCCTTTGCAATTTGTCGCTACCACATAATACCTCTCAATGTTTTTGATCATCCCAGAGGTGAGCTGCACCATCCCAACAGGCATACCGAATGGCTTCATCACCTTTGCTGTGAAGAGACAACATGGCTACAAGGAAAAGGTTAAGTACGCCTGCAATGAGCATTATATTCTTGATGGTGATGCTGAGATACAGTGCCAAAACACGGGAAACTGGTCTTCCAAACCAGTTTGCAGAGGTGAGTCATTATATCTTAAAATCTAAAGTGCTAAATTTCTGTATTTATGATTCTGGATCAGCAGTATCCAGATATGTTCATATTGTTTCTGTGCATTACAAGCTGAGAGAGAAGAAACTAGAGCTAAACTCTTCTTAAATTTCTGCACTGCTTTCATGTTAACCTGGGTGAGTGGATCAAAATGAGCTTCAACCCAATACTAATGTTATCTGTAATGTAGATCTGCAATGTCTGCTGAAAACACACTTTAATTGCTCTGTTTCTCCATCCAGCTCCCTGCACAGTTGACATCAAAAGAGGCCGTATCTTCTACAATGCCAAGAAGCTCTGGATTTCAGACCTGAAACCCAACAGAGTCCTCCATGGAGAACATGTTGTCTTCTATTGTCTGAACAGAGCTGAGAATTGTGGCTACCCTGTGGCCAGCACTTGTAACGATGGAACCCTCCCCATCCCAGGGTGCTTTGAGGGTAAGTTCTTGTCAGCTGGATAAATCTTATTCAGACCTCTCTAGTTCCACCTGTTGAGATTTGGTTGCTCAACAGATAATTAAAAATACAACTGTATTCAATTGTATTCAAATTTGGAACCATGAGCACTTGTACAGATTCAAAACCTACACCTAAAATTGTTTGTAGAAAAATTGAACTATGTTTATGGGCAGGGAAAGTATTACTGTATATATGGTATAACAGCAGAGAACACAGCGAACATTAGATAACAAAGGGTTCAGAATATTTGACTCAAAACTGAGTTTTGGCACAACTTGTCCCTATCCAAATGTTTACATAGTGGCAATGCAGTGCTCTTTCCCCCAAAACAATGTTATATAAAGAGTCTTTCAGAGGCTTACAAATGGCTTTGAAGAAGCCCCGTGCAGCCATGCATTTTTATATCTGCCTTTCTTTTTCTTGCTTTTAGAACCAGGCAAGGTGGAGTACAACATAAGGCCCAAAACCCTTCCATCAGAAATTGCAATGTGTGCTGCTTCACCCCCTGCAAGCCCCACAAGCTCTGCAAGACCTGCATAACTGCACTGAATGACCCAAAACATCATGTACACCTACATATGGAAATTAATGAATCTGTAACAGTACACTTAAAGACCAAGGCCACTTATTTTATTTGATCTGTCAGTATCAGCTGAAAATAAAGCAATAGCAGTAATTCTTAATAAAATAATGAAAATGATGTTGGTTTGGTACCTTAGAGAGTCAATGCAATACTCTGATACATACATACCGAAAATACATTTTGACTGAGGTTACAATAAAAACTAAAGACCTGAACTGTACGTGGGTACAAAAGCTGACATCTTTTCACAAGAGATTCCTTACCAATTCACACCTTATTCATGTGAAAATTGTCTGTGAATCTGATACCGCTCAAAACGTCTATGTGACCTTAACCACTCTAATGTGATGTCATTGTGTGAACAACCCACAGAGTTGATTAGCCTTCCCATCAGCCAGTATAACCAATGAAGGGATGAGTAATGAAATGCCTTCAAGACAATGACACAAAATTACACAAAGGATGAGACCATAAAAAGATCATGCTTGTATAGTTTTAACTTCATGCTTGTAAACAATAGCAACTTACCTCAGCTCAGTTAAATTACAAATAAACAAAAGGTTTTATTATAGCTTTGGTAATGCACCCTTGTAAAAAGAACAAATTTTCTTCCCCTTTGTAAGAGGCATTTTTGTTTATCGTGTTGCAAAGGGCACCAAACATCCCATGAGTAATAATGTTGGGGGTGAATGGAAATTTCTGGAAATACAGATTCTTACAACTCATTAACATGATGAATTTGTCAGCAATGGATCATCATTCTATTGTATTATTTTAGATTTGATGTGTCTCGCCCCCTCTAGTGTGAAGTGAAGCAATGGAAAAATTGGGCCAAAGGGGCTGGTGTTTCATAATATTGCAGCAACAAGGGAAAGTCCACAGCTGGAGCATTTCAATTCCAGTAAAATGGCGTCTATTATTGCAAAAAGCATGCCAAAAAAAGCAGAAAAACAGGGATTGCTAAAAAAGCAGTTACTTCATGCTGCTCTTATCTGTTTACTTTGAGAGAAACACAAACAGCAGTGAAAGAAGGGACAGAGAGTCAGTATTTGAACCAGAGGCCACTGGAAAGAACCGAGGAGCGTCCGACTTTTCTACAAAGGATGGAACACATGCTTACTCTGTTTCTGCTATCTCCATTTGTAATTTTTACCATCGTGACATCTGAACAAGACAATGGTATTTATTATTATTTCTTCATTTTTCTTCCTTCCTTCCATCTTTTTTGGCTAGATAACATAGCCCAAATCTTAAATATTTTTTAAAGCAATTTGAGAGTCTATGCATCATTTCTATTTGTCCTTGCAGTATGTTTTAGGCCTGAGCTGGCTGCCAACATTGAGTCAGGGGGGCTTCAGAGGTACTTCAGCCCTGGTGAGGAGTTAGTGTTGTCCTGCAAACAGGGATACACCCCTGTGTTGGGCCCTCGGAAGATCGTCTGCGCTGCCAGTGGAAAATGGACGACAACTAAATTAATGTGCATACGTGGGTCTGCATTATTCTAGGGAAAATGTAGGGTCTTGTGACAGATCGCCTTGTACTGCAAACTTAACAGTTGTCTTGGAAACAAATATTACTTAAGGAAACTTTTACAGTACATGTATAGGAAAGTATATGTAATTTTACCTGCAATCATTCATTGATTATTCCTGATATCCTTGATAGTTTTCCAATTTTACTATAAATGAAGACTTATTTTTGATGTGGCATAGACAAATGAAATGCTTTTGTATATTATTTAAAGAACATTTATTAAACATGTACAGTAAAACAATGTGAACCATTTCTAACAGATTTTGATTACTCTACTTTAATTCAAAATAGTATTTGTACTATGAATAGATAGATAAGCACATGTTGCTTTAACAAATATTCTGTATGTTTCTCTGTTATGCTGCATATAAATATATGTACCCAGGACTAAAGAGTAAGTTATTAGTTATGTGTTTATCGGCAAAATAAATAACAGAGAAAATGCAACTACGGCAGGTACAGCAAACATCTCTTTCTATGTTTTCATTATAAATAACAGATTAACTAAATAGCAAAAGCTTTTATTTACACATGTTCTCTGTACTGTATTCTCCACTACAGCAAAACGGTGTCCCTATCCTGATCCACTGTCTAATGGAGAGCTGTACTATGAGGATACTGTGTTCCAGAGTACAATCAACTACACATGTGATGATGGGTAAAGCAAGAACATCTTGTTGAAATTAATTGTAAGAATGTGTAATTTGCTCTCTCGGACCCTTGCTGTCCTTAATACACTGAGGGATTTTTGAAAATGCAAATGATGAACTTCTAATCAGGCAGACAGTAAAGTATGTTAAGTAAAATGTAGGCTACTAACATTATCCTCTTAGTACATTTGAAAGTTCTAAAAACAAAATCACAATCTTCATTAACAGTTTAGTCCATAACATATCAAAAGGGTAAATAGTGGTTTGTGCTAAGTAAAGCTCCTCAGCCATTTAAATTGTAAGCAATTTAATACATTTTATTTAATATCTATGTAATCTGTTTTACAACGGTGCCAAGTGTACACATAGTGTAAGTCCAATCAACTGTCAATACCTTTGTTCTCATTTTCCCACTTTTGCATTTATGCAGTTTGATTATACATCAGTGTACACAAGAAACAGAGCTATCTCTTGAAACACATAGTTTAGGCGCTTTCTATAAGTAGGTAAAGTCACCAATAAACCAAATTATTTTGTTTGCATGATTTGACCATTATTTAAAGATTCCTCTTAACCATCAATATTTGGCTTTAAATGCCTTTAATATGATTTAGATCAACCATCATGTCTATGTATTAGCAATCTAAGCACAAACTGACTGAATGATATGGCTCTGCACAGGTACACCTTGACTGGAGCCAGCACTGCTGTGTGCCTTGCCAATGGAACATGGAGCACATCAGTACCGGAGTGCATACGTATGTAATTACCTATATCCTTCCACAAGACCAGGAAAATAAATAGGAAAACATAAACATTCAGTTTCTCTTTACTTAATTTACTGTGGTCTCTTTTTTCAAATCATGTCCCTTAACTAAATATTAGGCCTGTGAAAACACATTTGTGTTTGTTATCTAGAAATGTACCACAATTAAGCTATCACTCAATTTTCCCAGCAGCTGTAAAGACAAAATAATACACACATACTAACAGACAGTAGACAAAAATTGACACATACAGTAAAACAATCATTGTATACACATAAATTGTCATATTATGTCTCTTCTCTCATAGCTGTGTCCTGTGGTCTCGCTCCAATCCCAAAGTTTGGGATGATAATTTACGACAAGACGATTAGAGGGAATACCATTGATTACGGTGTCAAAGGGACATACGTGTGTAGGCCTCCATATGTAGTTTTTGGCAACGCAAGAGCAGAGTGCACTGTCAGTGGCAACTGGACCAAGACACCTGAATGTCGAGGTATAAAGGTTTAAAAAGCAGGAGTTGCTGTAATACCCAACCCAATACCATTGGGTCTTGCTTTGCAAGAAGTATTTATTGATCACAACCATTACTTCAAAGTGTTACTGTAGGATTTGTAAAAGCAAACCAAACAACCTCTTAGTATTCTAGTAATGGATCGTGTACTGTACTGTTGCAAGTGTGCTGCTGTGACATTTCCGATCGTTCGTCAAAAACTGAGGTTCAAAGTTTATTCTTGATCTTAGTATCAGCTGATGTGAAAACAATCTCACCATAAGGTCCACCTATATACAGTTCGCCCAAATTTGATATGTGTTATGTTTTCTGAACCACCACATATAGAAGAAGTCTACAATGATCACAGAATAATACATAAAACAGAACCTTTCCTACCGTAATTTGATTCCACCCCTCTGTTCAGAGTAAAACAAAATAATTTAAGAAATAACGGACTCAGAGATATGTGGGGATATCCAGTGGATGAATAGTGACTTTTTGGCTGCTAGATATTATTACAAAAGTTACAATGGTAGGTTCAATGACTTCAATAATTGGATGAATATTTCATTAATGAGGGATCAGGCACAGTTTGAAGTCTCTATCATGTATAGAGAAAAATAAACCGTCTGCCAAACAGTTTGGGAGGATATGGGGGGTTTTCTTAACACTATTGGAAAGTAAAACACTCCAGTTAGAAGGGCATAATTAAAAAAAAACAGTGGGAGCTGACACGAACAACACACTAATAACAGAATTAGATGAAATTGTACCACATTTGGTCTGTAACTTGCAACAGTTAGTAAAAAAATATGAAACTATATAGTGACAGGCAATATCATCCTAGCTATATTCATTAGTAGAGTCTCTCTAACAAATGGATTAAATTGTTTGCTTTACAGTAGTGACCTGCCCTCCACCGGAAAACATTGACAAAGGCTACATGTCAAGCAACGACCAGAAAGACTATGACTACATGGATACAATCAAATATGGCTGCATTGGAGACTATGTAGTTGAAGGAAGCATCCAGATTGTTTGTCAGCACAATGGGAATTGGTCTGAGAAGCCATCCTGCAAAGGTAGGGCCTCAACCAATATTACAGTTGTTACCTTACACATTTTGGTGATAGCTGCCTTTCTTGGGTCATCATGTGGGGCAGTAACTTGAGACCTACTTGTAGCAGTTTTGAGAGTTTAGCTTTTTAGAAAAGTGTGGTATAAGAAGGTTTTTCATGTGTTTCCTAGTTTAGATTTATGTATTTCTGTTCCAAATAGACATTTGTTGGTGATAATATCTATTCCAGCCTAATTCCATTACAATTGAAATACAATAGGAAATGCTTTTTAAAGTTGAAATGTTTATTTGAGGACCTCTGCATTGAAATTAAACTGTCAGATGCCAACTAATATAAACTTTTACAAATTCCCTCAACTGTTATATGGGAACAAGTTTCACATTTAAATGTCAACCCCTACTAATGTTTTTAAATATTACTTCTTAAATGACAAGATCACTTAATATAATGCAGTTAACCCCTCTCAATTTTCTGTGTAGCGACACAAAAACAGTACAACCACCACTGTATACATATATCCAATATAACATTTTTCTTCTCCCTGTGTATTACAGCTCCTTGCAGTGTTGACATACATAAAGTAAGGATATTATACAAAGGACAAAAAATGTGGATCAAAGACCTACTTCCTAACAGAATCTTACACAAAGAAATTGTCTCAGTCTACTGCATGGACAAGGCCAGGAACTGTGGTTATGCAGTGCAAACCCAGTGCATTGATGGTAAACTCAAAATCCCTGAATGTTTTGAGGGTAAGGAATATTTCATGAACAAGCATGCAAGCATAAATATGTTTCAGAAATGACAGTAGTTAAGTCAAGCACTGTTCAGCAACAGCAACAACAACAAAAATATCAATGCAGTTGACCACAGTTTAATCACGACAGAACACAGAGATGCTTTTTAGGTCAATATTCTCTCGATCTCTTCCTTAGATTTTAAAAGAGAAAGACTTATTAAGGATCCGTTCCTTTATTATATTACGTATAAGCATTTTAACCTGTTCTCTATATCTGTGTGTGTGTGTGTGTGTGTGTGTGTGTGTGTGTGTGTGTGTGTCTCTCTCTCTCTCTCTCTCTCTCTCTAGAGCCCAGCAATCTGGATTATATCCTTGATTCAGGTTTACCATCAGAAATCACACAGTGCTGATGAAACAGCTGCAGATCCCTTCTCTGAATATCATTAAACTGCTGCAATATAATATATTATGTGTTGGTGTGTTCCGGTTGTTGTTGTGGTTTTTTTAACACTGTTTAGTTTTCTTGAACTTTAAATAAATAACCACTAGATTTGTAGGAACCGAACACTGACACGAAGAAGAACAAAACTCTGTTTCTTAAAGCTATGGTGCGTAATATTCCAGCACAATTAACTGTTCATACAGTCTGGTGCAGGACGAGGTTTGCATGTTTTATGTGGGGGCAGTATTAAATATGACAAAGATACAGTATATTCATTGAGATGTACATGAGCCTAGTCTTTTTATTGTATTATATTTATTGTACTTTTTATTAGATTTGTGAAAAATAATGCAAAAGCTGTGATGCTCTGGAAGTGAAAACTGTTGTCAGGCTTAGGCCCATGGCATGGGCCTATAACAGTGCAATTGATTATTTGGGAAAAGATAGGATTTAAACTCAACAAAACATAATTTAAATCTCTTAAAAAATGGCTTGCTCTTCACAAATCCGGTCTAATAAAGCAGCTGTTGTTAAGCAACACAGAGTTTACTCATGTATCTGTACCATTGATGGCTGTTTGCCTCTACCTAGTGGCCAACTCAGATTCATTGACTCATATTCACAACTTGGTCCAGCCTGTGTTTGTCTGACAGAAAACATAATTTTCTGGAATATACTATATCTGTTTCAGTAAAAAATGCCACCCAATTTCCTAGGGGAACCCTGTGATACACTGGTGAACTCCATGCCTTTTATACAAGCGTTGATGGATATTTATACCCTGAGATTTTGACAAAGAAATAAAAAATTGTGTCCCTTTGCTTCAGCCTGAATTGCATTCTGGGTGATGACATGAAGGATGAGATGGGGTTGGTGCTGTTCATGTTATTGCCTAATACATCCATGGTGTTCATCCATTTTTTCTTGGGACGTGTTCATCACAGGAAGCCTCTCCTTTTTGATGAGAGACAAGTCAAATTCTCTGGATAAACCACTTCTGATATTTCAGAGCTAGATAAATAAAAAACAGCAACAACAACCAAAAAAATGTTTTATCCTAAAGGGATAACATCTCGGCCCAGAAACCTTAGAGAGACGGCTGCCATGGTCTCGCTGCACAGGAACTCTGATGTTAGATCTAGCTGTAAAAACCAAGGGAGTAAGCCAGCCTTCACAAAGCGTAGCTTCTATGGCGCCATTTTGATGCTAACAAGCCATCACCTGCCGTTAGCATTCCACTGACTGCCATTCATTTTGACGTCAGTTTGACAGCGAATAACTTTACATCTGAAGTATTTAAAGACTTACATTTTTTTCCATTGTTTAATTCTAAAGAAACACGACAATGTATAAAAGGCTCCATTACCTTGCATCTCATGTTATGGCTTCGTAGCATACCTTTTTATAAAAATAGGCTAATGATTGTGTCATAACCACGCAACTGTCACATAGTGCAGGCAGTTTTGACTTACATTTGCTGTTTAGGTTTAATTGTTAATGTTAACTAGCATTTTAGTTAGCGATAATGAGGGGAGGGGGGAAGGGGACTGAGTACCCAGGGCCCAAAAATATGCTAAAATTAATAGCTGTGAATGCGGGGAGGGAGCCATAGAAAATGCCTTTATACAGGGCACAGAATGTTGTGCTAGACCCCTGTGTGTCTATGTTATGTCATAACATATACCTACGCTCTCTGTCTCTGCAAGATTCAGAATGATTGAGATTTCTCTTAGCACAGCTACCAGAATTCTTACAACCTTCAGACAGGTTGCTCACGTCACATCTACGTCTTCAACGTACGTCTGCACAGTAGGTAAGTTGGTTTGTTTCTTTAACTGTCTATGGTAAAAACATGTAGCCTACTGAAAACTTGTTGAATCTTATGACTCTTGTCTTCTTACAAAATAAATATGACATGCAATTTTTTGAGGCAGCCAGATGTTAAGTAAATAATTCCACTTAAAATGAATAAAAAAATACCATGGATGTATTATGAGAACTAGTACGAGCCAATCACATGCCAATCACAGCACGGGACATGCAGGGGGAAAAAAACAACGCTTCCGGTGGCTTCTGACACAATCATCTATTCTCGCGAGATCTAACGAGTTCAACTTTCTTCTCGTCCAGCATGGCCGCGCTGTATGAGGGATACACGTTGTGCGGACTTGCTCCAGCTCAAAATCTGTTAAATTCAGGCATTCAAGGTGTCGAAGCGGAGAGAGACAGCGACCATGTCGTTGTCACGGACTCAACCAGATCCGTCACGCTTTACAAGGTAACGTTTAACGTTTGTTTTGAGGAGGCTCCCCTAACCCGGACCAGCTGATTAGTGCGACATGTTTAACTCGTGTTGGCATCCTCGACTCTTCTTAGCAACTGTGGCAAAAACCACCAAAACAGTCCAGGAAAGACTAGACCGATACCTCAGTTAACTGTGATAGTACCTAGACTCTTTTTGCTTAAAAATCGTAAGGGTCGCACATTTTTTGTAAACAATATTGAAGTCTACTAAACGGGCAAATGTTAAGTGACGGTAGCTGTATCCAGCGCCAGACACAGGCAGCTTGCAAACTAATGATGAATTGTTTGGCACAGTGCGCATATAAATCTAATGTACAGCTACGTATAGCACTTAATAGTTCATCAAGCAGTTCCTTTTCAGTAAATGTAAACTTTCAGAATTTCCATGATTAGTCACACAGTTTGTGTGTCTGTCTGTCTGTCTGTCTGTCTGTCTGTCTGTCTGTCTGTCTGTCTGTCTGTCTGTCTGTTTGTTTGTTTGTTTGACAGGTTTCAGACCAGAAGCCCCTGAGCAGCTGGACGGTGAAACAAGGACAGACTCTGACCTGTTCAGCAGTCTACAACTCTCAGACCAAGGAATATGTGGCAGTCTCAGACGGCAAGGTAGACTTTTATTCGTTGTTGTTGTTCCAAGGTGTTGTTGTGCTTGCTTAGATCTCCATTTGAACAGAGCACTATTCACTTGCTGTCCGTTTTGAAATTGGACACAAAAAAAAACAACCAATCAATTCTTACCTTAAGTATTCAAACCAGACTGAAGTAGTTATTTTCAGCAAATCCGCAAATATCTCTATTTTACCAGGGCAAGCACAGGCACAGCCGTTCTGCTGCTGCGTTGACTACATGCTTCTTTCCTTTCGTAACTCCTCTCTGAGTCTTATGTCAGCGTGGTACATGTATACATGAAGCAGAACATAGTGGGTCATTTGTCTTGTGCTTTTTGAAAAGGCTTTCTTCATAAAAGGTGTTGGACATCATCACATTTTTATTAATTTACATTAGTAAGCTACAAAACAGAATCTTTCAAAACATGACCTGAGCGAAAGAGGAAAAAAAATGAATCATTGAACCCAGCACTTTTGAAAATGCACTTCCGAATGCGTCTATGTCCCCAGCACATTTCAAACTCAACTGACGCCCATGAATCTCACAGATTTATGTTGTCCTTGTAAAATGAACCTATTACTCACTTTGTCTGACCTTCCAGAATGACCTGCCTGACACTCACAAAGTAATGACTGTTTGTGTTTTTAAGGTGATCAGAATTTGGAAGGAAGAAGAAATACTCTTAGATAAGGCCTTCAAAGCAACCGTAAGTGAACTTGTTTGTACTTTGTGTTGTCTGATCTCGTCTAAAGGCAAAAGGCTTTTCTAGAGAGCGATGATACGTGTCATACAATTGGTGGTACTGGTCTGGTGGAAATGGTTTATTCACACTGTTAAGCACTCTGTATCAGCTCCAATTGAACATGTACATTGTGGCTAAGCTAGGTTACTGAAACTACAAAGAAGTTTATTTTCTTTCCACTGCTGAAATCTTTAACATGGTACATTGTTATTAGTGATTACTTAACATACTGTATGAAGTAGAGCATTTTGCTTTCAATCCACTCAAAAGATATTTGCTCAGGTGACTTCTGTCCACATGGAAGTTGGTGTAATTGTTTGTTTCTGTTCCACTCAATTGGGTGACAGGACTGAACACATTGTCATTCCTGCCTCCTGTGTATATATTCTCTCCAGGTGTCATCAGATGTCTGGAGGGTCCACTGTGTAGCTGGAGGGGAGCCTGTAGTTTTGTTCCAGAGAGGAGCTGTCAGGCTCCTGGACTCTCTCCTTTCTGCTCCCCACCAGTCCATAGAGGAAGTCCTAGCTCAAGAAGAAGTCATTAGGTCGGTATCACTTTGCCAAACAGCCTTATTAAATCCCTTGTTATAATCTGGATTGAGAACGAGGTTCAGAATCTGCCCGAAGATATATTTAAATTTAAGCAATTTAACTAGACAATTGCTTTTCAAATTGTTAAGTAACAAGGTTGCTAATGCTGTGTCTCACCTGTTGATGATTGTTCTTTTTGTCTTTAGGTGGAGCACTAACATAGTGACTGAGTCACAGCAGGTTGTCATCTTCACAACTGAACAGGTATCATCTTTTTAATTGTTTGGCTTCTGACGAAAGATGCATAAGCTTACACCTCAATTCAATGATTTCTGTTTCCAAACCAATAACTAATTTTCTCCATGGACCTGTGCATCAACTCTTGGTTATTGGTATTCGTAAATGTCTGTTTGCCTTGGCTGTCAATGTTATCCCACAGAAAGGAGATCATTTCCTCTACCTGCACAGACTGAATCCCAATACCCTACAGAGGTATCGGCTGGAGAGAGAGGAGCCTGGTCTTTCCCCGCTCAGCTTCTCTGCCTCCTGCAGGGATAAACACATCCGTCTGCTTTATCTCTGTAAGCCTGCATTTCCTGTGAAAATATTCTTCGTGCCAGTATTTGACAGCACAGGCTAGTTTCGTCGACCTGGGAATTAAAATGTGCATAACATAGTGGGTGGCATGAAAAAATAATAGGTTTGCATTAAAAAGGACATGCGTTAAAAAGGGTGCATACCAAAGCCTGTGTGTATAGTGTGTATTGTGTATAGTTTCCACACTGCAGGTTACTTTACAGATCCATTAAGTGTTAAACAACCAACAACCACAGCAGTGGTGAGTTGTGGTTTTACTCACAGTGCTTAATGTATTTTTATTTTTAGATTTATTTTAACTTATGCATTGTGTTAACCAAACAAGGGGTGCTACAAGCAAAATACACAGCATAGGTGTTATCAGTTCTCTCTAATCTCTTGCCTCAATAATCATTTGTACCTTTGGTGCCTTATTATTTTCCTTCCACCCAGACCCTAACGGTCATGTGTACCAGAGTGTAGTCTCTGTGCGGAACCTGGGGGCTGATGAGGGGGCCCAGGCCCTTCTGATGCCCCGCAGCCTGCTGCTGGCTCTTCCTATCGGAGAGGGCCCGCTGGAAGCTGCATCAGCTCAGGTCCTGGATGATGCCCATGTAGCTGTTGTGGGGGTGCCCCACCCCTCTGCAGGAGCAGGGAAAGGTAAATGCACTATAAATAATAAATTCCATGTTAAACTACACTGCCTCAAATGAGGATCACAAGTGCTCTACTCAGACAGGTTTTCAGATGTAACTGGCCTGAGCATTGGGCTGGTTTTCACTTTACTAAAATTACCATTTTGAGTATGACGGATCTGTCTGACTAGATCTCAATCTAGTCACTCTGGGATATACTACACAGCTTTCACTAAACTATTCTAGAGAGACAGCAGGCACCAGAGCTGTGTCCTAAAGAGAGAGAGAGAGAGAGACTTGGCAGTCTTGGTCGTTGTATTAACTAAGGGGTCCAGCATGGCTATGATCTTCAGAGAGAGAGAGAGAGAGAGAGAGAGAGAGAGAGAGAGAGAGAGGAGAGAGAGAGAGAGAGAGGACTTGGAGAGAGAGAGAGAGAGAGAGAGAGAGATGATGATGAAATTGCCCCGCTGACCTGTCGTCCTGGAGCTGACGTTTGCGGATGTTAGATAGAAGTTGTTTCTGGGTGTGGGTGGGTGGTGTCAAGGCCACACTTCCACCTCCTCCTCAAAAGCTTAAAAACTAAGAAATGGCACATAGGAAGGAAAGCTCATTGTGGGACTGGCTGTAATTCTGCTCCAAGGCTGAATTTTGGGAAATAGACTTCAGATACAGTATTACGGGACCGCTAAGGTCTATATAAAAGCATCCAAAGAGCCATGTTATGGGACCTTTAAATTGCATTCATTTTGACACGTGGGCCTTGCTTTTGAATAAATGCACTAGAATGATGACCTAAAGCTATGTGACTTCACTATTTGATCAAAGTATATGTGGTTCTCAAATGGCTTCTTTAAATTTTTCAGACTTCCTCTGCATCTGGAATACCAATTTCCAGACGCTTCAGGCAGGAAAAGAGATGGCGGGCAAAATCTATGGACAGGTGGGAATGCTTTGGTATATTAAATGCAAATAACCCACCAAACAAATTTGTTATATAATCTTTATGTTAAATAATAGTTGATGAAATCATATACTGTTGATGATTTTTAGCCATGCTAACATCAGGGCCCTAGAGCTCATACGGGACAATTACCAGAGTATATATGAGCTGTGATGAGTATGTATGGACCACCTACTCCAGCTTCCCTCATAGTTATTACTGCAGGCCAAGGTTCCCTGTCCTTCCAGCTGCTGGGTGCTGATTGAGGACTGTATGACTTTGGTAGAGCATTGTGTCTGCTCTCCACTGTGACAGGGTTCACTGTCCCTCCTCACAACTTAATGGCAGTTTACAATCTTAATATTGACGCATAAATAGACAAGTTGTGCTAGTCTGTATTATCACTGTTAAACTATGTTAACTTGTACAGTTAATTCCTGTTTGTATTAACTTATTTTTCTCTTTGATTTAGCTATGGAGTTATTCAAACAAGTTATTTATTCCACATGGGAAAACCCTCTCTGTTATTCCATATGAGTGGCCCAAATCCTCCTTGGCGTCTGCCCTGGGAAAACTAAGGCAGACCCAGACTGAAGGTGAGCTTAAACAAATTTGTACTGCTCCGGTTGTAATCAAAACTTGTGCAAATGACGTGCATAAAACAAAAACGTTAATAATACAATAACATGTAGTCGGTTGTTGGTAGTGGGTTGCTCTTAATAATTCTGCAACACTGATTCGACACTGGAAATTTGTATGTTTACTCAGTACAGTGTGTTTTACTGCTACAGAGTCCAAAGCTCCTACTTCTGTACCATCTTGGAATAACATTCTGCATGAAGAGAAAGCTTCAAGAACAGTGGACACCAGAAAGACGGTATGATGAATACATTTTTTAGGAAAAACAGGGCGACTTGCATAAATGCCTGAATTACTGGTGCATCACAACACACTGTTGCCTTGAAAACTGGCTTACAGTGTTTCCAGACAACTGCTAATTGGCACTAGCTCCATATGGAATTGTGATGTACAGTAATTGATGCCTGAAATGGCTTTGCATTGTTCACAAAATTTACAATATTATGTATTGTGGCAAGGGGAACATTTGTAATACTAAAAGGCTAGTGTATTGTTTGTTTATTTGTAGATGTATCTATAAAGGTAACAAAAATTAGTAAGTAAAAAGATCTTTCTCATCAAACAATTAATCTCAACTTATAAATTACTAGAGTAAAAATGCACCCAGGATAGAACCATAACACATGTGGCTTTTTCTGGAAAATGTAGCTGTAGTGGCATGTGACAAAATGTTTGCAAATCAGCAATTCACTAAAGTGTATTAATGTTCTGCATGTGTTGTAGTGGCACCTGAAGAGCTATGGTCCAGTAATGTTCCTGTTAATGGTATCATCTATGGTGTGATTCTTCTCTTTCCATACAGAGATCAAACCATAAGAGCCAATCAGCACCTAGTTTAACAAATGACCACATTCTGGAGCTCATCAAGGTAGATATTTGACTTTTCATGGCTCTCTGGCAAAATACTGAAACCATTGATTAATAAAACAACAGAAGTAATTTTATAATTAAAACATTTTAATTTCCTAATGTAGACGGCACCAGTAGAAGATGTCCAGAAAGAGGTAGAGGTGTTCCTCTCAAGGACAGGACGTCCAGGGCCTGCAGCCCTCAGTGGGGCAGCTAGCATCAACCCTTGTGTCCCGGAGCCTGGACAATCCAGCCTTCTACACCCCCAGCAGCCTGGCCCAGCTGGTGCACACTCGCTGCCTCTGCCACAGGTCAGTAAGGCGTGGCGGTTATGCTATTAAAAAAATAAATAAAAAAGGTATTAATTGAAAGATAATGTTAATTCTCAAAATGATTTAATCAATATTCAGTCTGCAGAATGTACTTCTAAAACTGCATTTGAGTGCAAATGTCATAATTGAGTTGGTTTCCATGATGAAGCAGAAAATCTGAATCAAATGACTAACTGCATATATAAATACTGTTAAAGAATTCAACCAGTATGATTTTTGTTGAATTTGACCATTTGCCGTCACGGTTTTAAACAGTGTGTGTCCTGACCTTGTGCTCCTGGCCCTGGAGAGGAAGGACTACTTTCTGTGTCAGCTCTGCTTGCAGTTCTTCCCTGACATCCCAGAAGCTGTCACCTGTGCCTGCCTTAAGGCCTTTCTCAGGTAACACTGATGGATGTCTCTGCCACAGTGGGGGGGGAGGGTAAGAGTAAAATATATTTGGGATTTTGGGATTTAGCGGTTTAATAATCTGATAATTAGCCTGACTCAGTGTAATGTAAAATTGAAAAAAAATAAACCTTGTCTTGCAGTATGTCAGATGTTGATGCAGAAAAAGTGAGTGTGGAGCCTGACGGTGTCTCCTTCATGGAATCCCTAATGGCTAGAGAGCGTGGCCCGCTTGGCTTGCAAAATGGTTTCAGCCCCACCTCCATTGAAGTGGACCGTTCAGACGGCCTTGGTGTAGGTGGCACCAGAGCAGAATACAAGGAGAAGGCCTCAACTCCAACTGAACAGATCTGTCCAGTGGGACTACACAAGGCTGTTCTACTGTATCCTGCCAGTGCACACTCAGACACATTCTTTTTAGCGCTCTGTCACATTTTGTTAGCTGTCATGCAACTAAAAGTTTATCATCATGCAAATGATAAGGAACTTTAATATAGTTCTATAATTAAAGTCTATGATATAGTTATACAGCGTCATTGCAAACTATTTGGTGTGCAATGATTTGAATTTACTCTGTTTGAGGTCTTAACTTAAGCTACATAGAAATGAGATACTGCAGACGGCGTACAGCGACTCTTTCCTCCTCCCACACCTAAAAGATCTCTCTTCTCAACATGTTCTTGTGAGTAACGGCTTTTAATTTCCCCCTGTCCTAAAGTAAACTGGGCAGCACTTGTTCAGTTAACACATTTCATTGAACATTTTCATAACGCTAATTATAAATGCTAAAAAAAACTGTATATACAATGTTCTTTCTCATCCAATCAGCTTTTCCTCCAGTACCTGCAGTTCCTTTACCTAAAATATTCCCAAGATGCTTTCCCACAGATGCATGGATTGAGATCACCAAGTCTGACTCAGGTCTGTTTCAATGTCTAACTAGATAATTAGGGAGGCCACACCTGATATATCGGTGCAGCTTGTGGAACTTAGACTCACATTGTGACCTGAACTGTGTGCAGTCTCAATGAAGTTCAGCCACTGTACATACAATCAGCATAAAAGTTACAGCATTAAGTTTTCCAACAGTTTTTTTTATTTTTATATATACTTCTGATATGTAACAAACATGTAAAAGCACTGGAATTATATAGAAACTCCTGCAAAATGGTTGTGGAAAATTATTTTATTACAAACTCTGTTTTCTTTGCATTTGATTATAGCTCATGGATTGGGTATGCTTGCTGTTGGATGCCCATTTCACAGTGCTAGTGATGACTCCAGAGGCCAAAGGCTTGCTGCTGAACCTCCACAGCTTTGTTAAGTCTCAGGTAACTAACAGTCCTCCCCCTTGTCTGCTTGTAAATTGCTGCCTGTAAAATATTCTGGAAAAATAGGAAACATCTACAGTGGGGAGAATACACTGCAGATTTTGCAGGTTTTCCTACTTATAAAGCATGTAGAGGTCTGTAATTTTATATCATGGGTACACTTCAACTGTGAGAGATGAAATCTGAAACAAAAATCCAGAAAATCACATTTTATGATTTATTTATTTTTATAATTTGCATGTTATTGCATAACATACTGTATTTGATACATCAGAAAAGCAGAATTTTATATTTGGATTAATGCTAATTAATTATTTAAAAATCATACAATGTGATTTTCTGGATTTTTGTTTTAGAGTACCTCTCTCACAGTTGAAGTGTACCTATAATAAAAATTACAGGCCTCTACATGCTTTATAAGTAGGAAAGTCTGCAAAATCAGCAGTGTATCAAATACTTGTTCTTCCCACTGTATATCTGGTTCAAGAGGTTACATACAAAAAGTACAAATAGCCATTTGGCATAATTCTGTTATTATATGGTTTTGTGGTTTTATAATGGCTAACTGATTGAATGTGGGTGTTGTGTTTGCCTATAGGTTGTTGCAGACTACAGCAGTTTTTATGAGAAAAAAAATGTATCTAGAAAAGAATTTATACCAAGATGTCTTCTTATGTCATCAGGTGAGACTGGTTTCTGAGCTTGGAAAGATCGAGGGCAGCCTCCAAGAGCTCAATAAGATGAAGGTGAAGAAGGACGTCGGACAGTACTCCATTGAAGTCATCGAACTCTTTTAGAATGTTTATACTTTTAATAAATCATTAAGCATCTCCTTCCAATGTTTCACATGTAGTGGTTTTAAGGTTGTACACTTGTCCCAAATGGTATAATATTAAGTGCTTTTTTTTTTTGCACAGATGCTAGCCATCAGAACTCAAGATGTATGCGTTTTACTGTATATGAATTCTTGGTGTAATTTAGGCATTGAATAAGTAGACGCAGATGCTTTTTAACCATGTAAACGTGTACAAGATGATGAAAATTTGACCATTCAGATAATATGGTTTGCATGATGAACTGTCTGCTCAATGCCAAACTGATTAAAAAAGGGTTTGTAAAATGCATGCGAAATCGTACTGGGACTCTGCCTTTAAATACAACTGTGAGAATGAAATCAATCAAATACTTGTGAATGGAGGCCCATAACAGCCCCGCAATGGGAACAAAGGGGACTTCATAGTCTAAAAGACATTTTTAGCGAAGTTGGCTTGTTACCTTTTTCAAACTTGCAGAACGCATTCAAATCTACTTCAATTAAGATTTACGGCATACGGTGTCCTTTGGCAGAGGCCTTTGTCCATTCATGCTATCCGGAAGTTACTGTGCAGTCTAAAAACTGGTATGGTGTCCAGGTTTTTTTTTTATATTTAAATTTTATTTATTAGTTCTCGATATCTGACCGCTCTGCCCTTCCTACTGAGGATCTGGACACGCGATTGCCCAGTACTGCGTGTCGATATTGACTGGCTTGATGTATATGCACCTCGGAGATATCACGCAATCCCAAATTTCTGCCTTGTTTGTTACGGTGCATATTACTGTCAATGTTCTGATTCTGATTGACCTGTCAGCCTTTCAACTCTCTAGAACTCAAAAACGTAACTATTTGTTTGGACTTACAGCTGCAACCCGTTGTAAAACGCCTCATGATAAATCTCTCCGTGTATGGACACTTTCCTTTTTGGATGTCGTGTTGATGGAACTCTCTACGGCGCGTATCCATGGAGCGCCAGGAAAGACGCTGGACACTTGGCTCAGCATCGTTGAGCTCCGGGCTGAAGCCTTGTGCCGCAGCCTTTGCCTAAACTGGCGCAGGTGTTCGGTCCCTTGTCTTGTGTCTGTCTGTGTATGTTTCTGCATGTATTGTGTTGTCTTGTCTCCCTCCCGTCTTTCCTGGGACGCGTTACCAACTTCCCAGGTCTAGCTGCTTTGCAAATGAATTATCGAAGTCACAAAAGAAAACTTACGTTGTCGGCAGGATTCGAACCTGCGCGGGGAGACCCCAATGGATTTCTAGTCCATCGCCTTAACCACTCGGCCACGACAACAGATAACGTTTAGCGTTGTATAAACTCTATCTAACGCTATCTATAAATATGTCTCTGAACGACAAATTATCAATAGGAATGACAGATTGACTATGCCCGCAAAACAGGTGCTTGAGTTGTGTGCCGTCAATTGTTGAAGTAGCTAGCCTAATTAAAATGCAAAAGATTAATAAAAACAAAAAAAAACAGTTGTCGAACCTAAAGTTGCATATGATAAAGACACAGGAGGGTGTCGCGATCGCACCAACGTTAAATGTCGTTGCTAGCCACATTGTCACACTAGATTATAGAATAGATTTGATCAGCAGAGCTCAGCATCGCTCCGGTTAGATATCCTGAACTGGCTGAAGATGGAGCGGTTCCTTGGTAATAAATAAAAAAATCATAAATTAATTTGATGAAGATATTATTTACAGCTGTTTCACACATTTACGTAATATTGAACATGAATGTTGAATGTGTGCTATTAACTTTTATGAAGACTTATTCAGGTCCATGTAATAGAACTGTATGTGGGGAGTATATGCATCTTCTCGCCTGGCTTTGCTGTGACGACGTTGGCGACACGGCCAAAAATGAACGATGGTGTTTTATTGAATACACTCGAGCCACCTGTGTTTAAAACCACCCACCATAAACAGTCAGCGCGAATAAGGTACTATTGGCGGAATGGGATTGCATGGATAACTAATTTTATGAACTAGCACGGCAATCACGTCTATTGTAGAATTGTGAGTCACGTGACCTCACATCGACTCAGGCCTGCTCGTGTCAAGTTAGTGGATAAAAACCGCATTTTCCGATCTGTAATAGTGAACTAATTCATGTGAAAGCGTTTAAAGTTTATATTTAGATTATATAAACGGCTGAATTGAAAACAAATACATAATTTAACTGTGTTTCATATTAATGCTATGTTCTGTACACCAGTGTATTCAATAATTATTTGTTATATTAATTTCGCGTTGCTTTTACTTTAAAGGAAAGAGTACCATACTTCCGGTATATTCCCTGGTATCCGTGGTTAGCTTAACGCAACTCTGGGGCCTGCTGTGTTTTCAACGGAGGGAGAGCTGAGAAGAAAAATGGCGTCTGCAGGCGACCCAGAGCGGGACACCGGCCATAGAGTTTGAGCTTTCCGCGCTGAAATTGAGACCGGGGCTTGGTGGAGACTTAACTGGAACCGTCACCAGATCTGTTGGTTTCTTTCCCCCCCGCTTTTCTCCGGTGTGCGTTGCTTATTCGAGCATCGAGATTGAAGCGGAACAGAAGATACTCTCTCCCACAATGAGGGGGAGAAGAGGAAGGCCGCCCAAACAAGCAGCCGTGATGCGGGAAGGTTCACCCGGGCCAGTCCGCGGCTCTCGGGGCAGCAGGAGTAGAGGGATGCGTGGACGGGGACGAGGCAGAGGACGCGGTCGAGGACGGGGTGGAAGTGGTGGCGTTTGCGGCGGGACTGGCTCTGCGGAGGTGGATACAGAAATCTCCGGCCGAGAGAACTTTCATTCGTCCCGGGGCCGCAGGAAAGTTGGAGCCTCCACCACGGTGGCGGCCGCGGCATTGCGGGGCAGAGGAGGCAGAGGGAGAGGCAGGGGGTCGAGAGGCAGCCGCGGCAGTAGAGGCGGAGTGAGACGGCCTCAAACCAAGGTGGTCTACGACGACAACAGCGACGAGGAGGATGATAATTTAAGCTATAGGTCAGACGAAGATGAACTCCTAAACGACAACCCTTCGGATCTTGAAGAAGAGGAGGCCTTGGGAAACGACTCTGACTATCTGGAGGAACTACCAGATGATGATGATGCCAGCTACTGTACCGAGAGTAGTTTTAGGAGCCACAGCACGCTCGGTAGCACCCCAGGTACGTTCGTTTGCCAGTGCACGCACTTTAGCACAGCAGGTTTGCATTACTTAAAGTGCATTTTATTTTTTAGCTCAGTACAGAAACCAAGCCGCATTGTTCAAAATGGAGCTTGCAGTCAGAAACAGGCCTTTGTTTACCGTGTGCTCTGCTTGCCACTGGTTTGCAGATCTGCTCCACGCTTTAACCGGCTCTCGTGTTTTTGACTTTTTGTCGGATCAGCACATTTGTGTTGTCATTTCATAATGAATAATTAATGCGTGTTTTTTTATCGGACTTTTCAATGCGCGCTGTATTTAACGTGTTTTCCTACACACGGAGAAACGGGATGTATGAACTGTGTCGTTATTGATCACTTTCCAGGCATGTCATTCATTCAACATTTCAACTTATGTAGCGCACAGTAGCCTACAGTAAGTGACGTTTTTACTGTAGACTACGCAACACTTAGTTTGTAAATATTGTTTCCCATTGGCCTCAGATTAATAGTTCATAGGATCCTATTCTAAGACCCTAGTACCGAAATGATAGTATTACCCGTCAAATAAATCAGTAATTGTATTTTATTTACGCTCAATCATTGTACGTTTGTTGTGTGTCCAATGCGATTTCAGATGACATATTTTTGTTACATAATGCTGCATAGTGAGTTTGACAGGACTTTGTTTTGAAGAGAGGCGCTCTTTTTCACTTGTTGCAAACACCAACTCGTTACAATATTACGTGGTGCACCGTTACTATAGTAACCATTTTGTTTATCCTTCTTATTATACATCCATGTGTTTATCGGATAAACAAATTAGAGTAATCGTGGCCCATCTTAATGGACAGCCATGTTATAAAGTGGTGTCTGGAAAAAATCAGTTGACATCACACATCTGTTATGTAAAGCAATGCAGTAGAAGCAGTGTGCCAGCAGCCACTGGAAGTAATACTAAATGTATAAGATTAGACAAATAGTGTGAGTAATCCAGACTTGGGTGCTTTGTGCATTTCAATATCTGCTCAACAAAAAAGCCCTTTGCTATCTCTCTGGCATCAGACAGGGTCATTTCTTGTTGGGATGCATTTTTCTTTCTTTTAAAACCAAAATGTTCTTCGTAAAGAAACATTTGAATGTAGATTGTATTTCTTGATTTGTTCATCCTATAACCCTTCACTACACCCTGGTCAGGCGTTATGCCATTTAAGTGGTTCAGGGATTACTCGCATACCTCTCAATTTCCAGTTGCCACTCTGGCTGCTTTTTATGAAGACATTTGAACATGGTAGCATTGTGCAGCCGAGTGTGAGGGGTCTTCCGTAAGACCAATGGTCTAGACATTACAGTGCTTTCACTGCTATGAACATACAGACACTCATTTCCATGATGTTTTCAGAATTATACCACTTCCAGTCTATCAGCGGTTAATGCAGTGTTTACGTTTAAGGTACAAAATGGCAGACAGTGTGGATGAACTGATTTTATTTCCTTATGTAAAAATAATGCTGCAACCTACACTCTACAATAATGCTTTAGTATCTTTTAAGATTGAGAAGAGCCCACCAACCTACAATAGGGGTGTAGTAATGTGTTATTATTATTATTATTATTATTATTATTATTGTCTTGGGACAAAAATTTGCTTTTTTACCTTTTTACAATGTGACTTCTGTTCCTAAAATTTGGATCGCTGGTGGCCTTTAGGTTGCACTGAGAAATGGTAAACATAAGATACAGTAGCCCAGTCCTGTGTGAAAACACACACAGTTTCCATGTTTGAATATTTTGTGTTGATTCAAAGCAACAATAATCTTTTTAATCTTGTATGCACATTTTGTCTTCATTTTCTTTTCTTTTTTTTGTATGCCACCCTTCTTATCACTCCTGGCTCTTTTCCTATAACTTCTTGCAGGTCGGAGAAAGAGTCGGGCATTGCGACCACAGTCTCCCATACTTGAGGCAAAGGACATTCCCTCCCTGGAGCCTCCCAAGTCCTCTGAGGACCTCCAGGTTCCTACCTCACAGCTCCTTAATGTGTCTGCCGTCTATGAAGTCCTACGTAACTTTGGCTCAGTGCTGCGGCTCTCCCCGTTCCGCTTTGAGGATTTCTGCGCGGCGCTGGTCAGCCAGGAGCAGTGCACACTGCTGGCAGAGACCCACATCTCCCTGCTCAAAGCTATTCTCAGAGAGGAGGATACTTCCAACACCACATTTGGTCCCACTGATGTGAAGGACTCTGTCAACTCCACTCTGTACTTTGTGGATGGTATGACCTGGCCGGAGGTGGTGCGGGCGTACTGTGAGAGTGACCCGGAGTACCAACACATTCTGCCTTTCCAGGAGTGTGAGGATTACCCATTTGAACCGTTGGATAGCAAAATCAAAGTTCTCCAGTTTTTGGTGGACCAGTTCCTGGCGACCAACATTGCCCGTGAGGAGCTAATGTCGGAAGGTGTGGTTGCCTATGACGACCACTGCAGAGTATGCCATCGCCTTGGTGACCTGCTGTGCTGTGAGACATGTTCTGCCGTTTACCATCTGGAATGTGTGAAGCCGCCTTTGCAGGAAGTGCCGGAGGACGAGTGGCAGTGTGAGGTGTGTGTGGCACACAAGGTACCCGGTGTGGCAGACTGCATCCCAGAAGTGCAGAGGAGCAGACCGTTTATTAGACAGCTGCCAGTCGGCTATGACCGACACAATCGCAAATACTGGTTCCTGAACCGCCGCATTGTTGTGTAAGTTCACCTTGTTTCATTTATTTGCGAAGATTGTTGGAAATAATTCAACAGTAGTAAGTGTGAGTCAAAGTTCCTGAAATATTCAAACATTACTGAAACACTTGGTGAGGACTGACTGTGTGAAACATGTTTATTTGATTGTTATTCAACCATTTAATGTCTCTTGGGTTGAAAAAAAAAAGGTCCTAGACAAAATAATTATTACATTACACTACCGACAAACAACCAACTTGCACATTAGCCCAAATTACTATAGTTTTATGCTGTCAAAGATTAGGAGAGTGTGGTTGCGAGTTCCATAAGCATGCTTTAAAGCAGTTTAATCAACTCTAAAGTAGAATCTCCAAGTTGTCACATAATTCGGTCTCACAGAAAGTGTTCATGAATGTCACACACCATCTGCATTTACAATTATAAACACTATAACGAAAAGATCTAGCCAGTAACACTGTAGTAACCCTTCTGCTACCTTCTGCTGATACAATATATACTGTTGCTGATGTCGATGCAGCACTTATCTTAAATTTGTTGATTTAGGAGACCAAGGGGTTACTGCCCCCCACCTCTTCATTCGTGGGAATTAGCCCATACACATTATGGCTTAACCTCAGAATTGTTCATAACATAGGTCATGAGTGACCTAGTCTAGTTTTGCCAGACCATCCACACATCACATAGCTTTTCGGGAAGGGTGAAGAACGTGCTCTGGTTCATCTGCATTTCTTTAAACAAATCACAATTGTTGTGGGAGGCGCTAAGCTCCGCACAAAGTCACTGTAAAATAGTGATGTGAGAGAAAATTCAGACAGATCTAGCTAGCTGCCTCAGTTTACCATGCAGAGATCCGAGGAGCAGTATACTATAGTCCTCATAAATCCACCTCAGTTTAAAATTCCTACACAAAGAAAGCGGAAGGAAACGTACGTATGCAAAAATACAGTATCTCACAAAAGTGAGTACACCCCTTATATTTTTGTAAATGTATATTTTTTTCATTGGACTGAAGAAATGCAATGTTGCTACAATGTAAACAATTTTATGTAATTTTGAAAAGCATACACAAGGCATTGCATACCATATATTTAAACATGTTATACACTACTACAGGTCTAAAGCCTGAGTTATATTAAACAATGTCCATATGCCGACTATTAAACCATTATGTAGCTGCAGGAATGTGCAAAGAACACTAAATGTATTCACTACTGTACTTTAATTCCCAGTGACTAAAAGTATTGAACCCTGAGGTGCGAAGTACGGGTGTGACGAGATCTTGTCCCCACAAGATCCCGGGAGATGAAATGTTACCTCATCGAGGTAAAAAGTGTCTCGCAATATCAATACACAACCCAAGTGCAGAGCAGCCGCCTTGAAATTAGAATAGAAAATTCCCCGCCCGTTCTCCAAAGACTCTGAATCTGAGTTTACTTTTGCAGAGCAATAGCAGAAGACAAAAGTTGCCTGAAAAACCCAGCATTACAACAAGAGTACCGCTGCTTGCTCACCCTTTCTTGGACTATGCACACATCCAAGTAGAGTGCACAGAGGAAAGTTTGTGTGACTGGATGTACGTGCAATGAATGATGTTCACAGAAGGTGTGTGTGTGTGTGTGTGTGTGCGTGCGCACGCGCGTTATCCGTTAAAACAATTCAGCAAGCGGAAAGAAAAACTA
The DNA here is from genome assembly GCA_013375575.1 of Percina caprodes. Lineage (NCBI taxonomy): Eukaryota > Metazoa > Chordata > Actinopteri > Perciformes > Percidae > Percina > Percina caprodes. Next base: position 695,268 of record JABXJD010000152.1, read on the forward strand.
AACTTTACTTTTAATGATATTAAATAAAGAGAAATGTTCTTCCTTTGGCCCATAATGGTCATAAATCGATACAAAGTAACCTACTTCCTTGTTTACTGCTGCAATTAATTAAATGCATAGGAGGAGAAAAGAGCATCTGTCTTCACAAAAATGATCTGTTGAGTGTAAATTATTTTTTGCTCCAGAACTAATCAGTGTGAAAAAATTTAAAATATGATTTATTTTTCTCAGTCTACTGTACAATGCCAAATTCAAGTACAACACAACTGCTCTCAACTACTGCCAGAAAACGCTTAGTTTTGTTGTAACCTTGGTTCTCTAAGTAAGAGACTCCCTAAGCAAGAGACTCTCTCCTCCATGCATATGAAATAAGTAACAATGGAAATTTGTGGGAAAACCTTTCAGTGCTTGTTTTTCATTTTGTGACTTTTGATTGAATAATGGAATGGCGGTTTTCTTTAAAATAGTGTTAAAGACTTGTCTCGATGTTGTGAATCTTGTGTCTTGTCTCGTGGACTGGGTGTCTTGTCACACCACTAGTACAAAGTTAAACATACCACAAGCTTAGGGCCTCAGTACCGATCTGCATGGAGGCTGGACCTGATGTTTCATAAACCAAAAATAAGTGCGTCCCTTAATATAATTAACCTGGCAATCAGCAGTTTTGGTCCCATATATCAGTAAATTATCTTGCTATGAAGCAGTCACAGATGGTGTGTGTGTGTGTGTGTGCTGGGTCAGCAGCAGCAGAAGACCTGCTACATAAAACCTAAAAAAGCATGGATCACCTGAATAATATATGAATTATAAGGGTAGGTGGACCAAGATTTGTCATTGCTGCATTTCACTCTTTTTTTTATTTTATTTTGTAGCTTCGTCCTGCTCTCCAAATTGGCACCCAGCAGGTGCTGTGTTACTGTTCTTTACTCTCCCTTCAGAGGCTGTGTGTGTTTGTGCATCTAAGTAGAGTGCACAGGTGTGTGTGTGTGTGTGTGTGTGTGTGTGTGTGTGTGTGTGTGTGTGTGTGTGTGTGTGTGTGTGTGTGTGTGTGTGTGTGTGTGTGTGTGTGTGTGTGTGTGTGTGTGTGTGTGTGTGTGTGTGTGTGTGTGTGTGTGTGTGTGTGTGTGTGTGTGTGTGTGTACACACTATTGTTACATGGCCTCAGGTTCCACATTGCCTTAGCATAAACCATGCTGAACAAAAAAGCTGTCAAATATTCCACTCTGCTGCTACATGAACTCATCCCCGGCTACACAGTGGCTGCGTCGTTCAAGCGTGGCGTTTCTGTTGTGTGTCAGCTGTATGGATTTTTCTAAGTCCTACACACCAAAAACCTGTCTGGCGTGGCGCTGCTGCTAGGTGGCGTACAGGGAGGGCTCTCTCTGGACATAGTTCCGACAGATTTGGATCACCCATGTTTGACATATGGGGAGAGAGTTTGTTCAACATAAATATATAGGCTACTGATTTGATTAAAGCAAGACAATATTGGCAGTATTGAGGGCAAAATAGGTTACAGAATATTTTGATCTATATGAAAGGTGCAATATTTAAAAAAAAATCAATATTCTTTTTTTACATTTATATCTGCATTGATGTCAAAACCTAGAGACTTTCAAACATCAACATGTCATTTATTAGTATGTATTTGTGTCAAAATGACATATAAACATCTTTTCCTATCCTATTTTGTCTGGAAACGCATCCAACACGTGTTTAGTGTGAAAAATTGCCGTTGGTTTTATTTCTAGCATGCATGCGTTTCGGCGCGGCTTGAGGTGTGTGTGTGTGTGTGTGTGTGTGCGTGCAGTGAGGAAAATAAGTATTTGAACACCCTGCTATTTTGCAAGTTCTTCCACTTAGAAATCATGGAGGGGTCTGAAATTGTCATCGTAGGTGCATGTCCACTGTAAGAGACATAATCTAAAAAAAATTAAAAATAATCCAGAAATCACAATGTATGAGTTTTTTTAACTATTTATTTGTATGATACAGCTGCAAATAGGTATTTGAACGCCTGTCTATCAGCTAGAATTCTGAACCTCAAAGACCTGTTAGTCTGCCTTCAAAATGTCCACCTCCAGTCCATTTATTATCCTAAATTAGATACCTGTTTGAGGTCGTTAGCTGCATAAAGACACCTGTCCACCCCATACAATCAGTAAGAATCCAACTACTAACATGGCCAAGACCAAAGAGCTGTCCAAAGACACTAGAGACAAAATTGTACACCTCCACAAGGCTGGAAAGGGCTGCGGGGAAATTGCCAAGCAGCTTGGTGAAAAAAGGTTGACTGTTGGAGTCTCATTAGAAAATGGAAGAAGCTAAACATGACTGTCAATCTCCCTCGGACTGGGGCTCCATGCAAGATCTCAACTCGTGGGGTCTCAATGATCCTAAGAAAGGTGAGAAATCAGCCCAGAACTACACAAGAGGAGCTGGTTCTCTGACCTGAAAAGAGCTGGGACCACCGTTTCCAAGGTTACTGTTGGTAATACACTAAGACATCATGGTTTGAAATCATGCATGGCATGGAGGTTCCCCTGCTTAAACCAGCACATGTCAAGGCCCGTCTTAAGTTTGCCAATGACCATTTGGATGATCCAGAGGAGTCATGGGAGAAAGTCATGTGATCAGATGAGACCAAAATAGAACCTTTTGGTCATAATTCCACTAAACGTGTTTGGAGGAAGAAGAATGATGAGTATCATCCTAAGAACACCATCCCTACTGTGGAGCATGGGGGTGGTAGCATCTGGGGGTGTTTTTCTGCACATGGGACAGGGCGACTGCATTGTATTAAGGAGAGGATGACAGGGGCCATGTTTTGTGAGATTTTGGGGAACAACCTCCTTCCCTCAGTTAGAGCATTGAAGATGGGTCGAGGCTGGGTCTTCCAACATGACAATGACCCGAAGCACACAGCCAGGATAACCAAGGAGTGGCTCTGTAAGAAGCATATCAAGGTTCTGGCGTGGCCTAGCCAGTCTCCAGACCTAAACCCAATAGAGAGTCTTTGGAGGGAGCTCAAACTCCGTGTTTCTCAGCAACAGCCCAGAAACCTGACTGATCTAGAGAAGATCTGTGTGGAGGAGTGGGCCAAAATCCCTTCTGCAGTGTGTGCAAACCTGGTGAAATACTACAGGAAACCTCTGTAATTGCAAACAAAGGCTACTGTACCAAATATTAACATTGATTTTCTCAGGTGTTCAAATACTTATTTGCAGCTGTATCATACAAATAAATAGTTAAAAAATCATGCATTGTGATTTCTGGATTTTTTTTAAATTTTTTAGATTATGTCTCTGATAGTGGACATGCACCTACGATGACAATTTCAGACCCCTCCACCCAAGTGGGAGAACTTACAAAATAGCAGGGTGTTCAAATACTAATTTTCCTCACTGTGTGTGTGTGTCTCTCTCTCTCTCTCTCTCTCTCTCTCTCTCTCTCTCTCTCTCTCAAGTCAATATATAATATATCAATATATGTCATCCTCAAGCTTGGGTCCTCTACCAGAGGCCTGGTTTGAGGGTTCTGCGCAGTATCTTAGCTGTTCCTAGGACTGCACTCTTCTGAACAGAGACCTCAGATGTTTTACCTGGAATCTGCTGGAGCCACTCTCCCAGTTTGGGGGTCACAGCCCCCAGTGCTCAGATTACCACCGGCACCACTGTTGCTCTTACTTTCCACATCTTTTCTAGCTCCTCTTTCAGCCCTTGGTATTTCTCAAGCTTCTCGTGTTTCTTCTTGATGTTGCTGTCGCTTGGAATCGCCACATCTATCACTGCTGCCTTCTTCTGCTTCTTCTGTTTGTCGATCAACACGATATCTGGTTGGTTTAGCCATCACCAGTTTGTCAGTCTGGATCTTGAAGTCCAACAGGATCTTAGCTCAGTCATTCTTGACTACCTTAGGAGGTGTCTTCCATTTTGACCTTGGGACTTCCAGCCCATACTCGTTGCAGATGTTCCTGTACACTATGACAGCTCCCTGGTTATGGCGTTCCATGTACGCTCTTCCTGCCTGCATCTTACACCCTGCTGTTATGTGCTGTACTGTCTCATGGGCATCCTTGCACAGTCTGCGCCTGGGGTCCTGCCTGGTGTGGTAGACCCCAGCCTCTATTGATCTTGTACTGAGTGCCTGTTCTTGTGCTGCCATGATTAGTGCCTCTGTGCTGTCCTTCAGTCCAGCCTTTTCCAGCCACTGGTAGGATTTCTTGATATCAGCCACTTCTTCTATTTGTCTGTGGTACTCGCCGTGCAGCGGCTTGTCCCTCCATGATTGTTCTTCATCTTCCTTGTCCTCACTTTTGGGTTTCTGCTGCCTGAGGTATTCACTAAGCCCTTCATCTTTGGGGCCCATCTTTTTGATGTACTCCTGGATCTTCGTTGTTTCATCCTGGACAGTGATCTTGACACTCACTAGCCCTTGGCCTCCCTTGCTACGCTTGGTGTACAGTCTCAGGGTGCTGGATTTGGGGTGAAACCCTCCATGCATTGTGAGGAGCTTTCTCGTCTTGATGTCAGTAGCCTCTATCTCCTCCTTTGGCCAGTTTACTATACCAGTGGGGTATCTGATGACTGGCAGGGCGTATGTGTTGATGGCTCGGATCTTGTTTTTCCCATTCAGCTGACTTTTCAGGACATGCCTCACTCTTTGTAGGTATTTGGCTGTGGCGGTCTTCCTTGCTGCCTCCTCATGGTTTCCGTTAGCCTGTGGCACCCCAGGTATTTGTAGCTATCCTGAACATCTGCAATGTGGCCTTCTGGTAGTTCAATCCCCTCAGTTCTGATCACCTTCCCTCTTTTTGATACCATGCGACCACATTTGTCCAGTCCGAACGACATTCCAATGTCGTTGCTGTAGATCCTGGTAGTGTGGATCAGTGAGTCGATATCTCGCTCATTTCTGGCATACAGCTTGTGATGATCTGCCTGAGGGGGTTCAGGCCTATGCAGAACAGCAGCAGGGATAATGCATCGCCTTGGTATATGCCACACTTGATGGTGACTTGTGCAGTTGGCTTTGAGTTGGCTTCTAAACTTGTTTTCCACAGCCTCATTGAGTTCTTGATGAAGGCTATTAGTTTCCTGTTGACCTTGTACATCTCCAAGTATCCCAGTATCCATGTATGTGGCATTGAGTTGTAGGCTTTCTTGTAGTCAATCCAGGCAGTGCACAGATTGGTCTGCCTGGTTTTGCAGTCTCGAGTGACTGCTCTATCCACCAGTAGCTGGTGCTTGGCTCCTCTGGTGTCACTGCCTATTCCCTTCTGGGCCCTGTGCATGTATTGAGCCATGTGCCTACTCATCTTAGCCGCTATGATGCCTGACAGGAGCTTGCATGTTGTGCAAAGGCAGGTTATTGGCCGGTAGTTGGATGGGATTGTTCCCTTCTGGGAAACCTTCATGATCAGGATTGTCTGTCCTTGGGTTAACCATTCTGGGTGGGTCCCATCCATCAGCAGTTGGTTCATTTGAACTGCCAGGCGTTCATGGAGTGCAGTTAGTTTCTTCAGCCAGTAGGTGTGGATCATGTCAGGGCCTGGTGCTGTCCAGCTCTTCATACCTGCCACTCTTTCTTGGATGTCTGCCGTTGTTATGGTTACTGGTTCTTGTCCTGGGAGATTGCTGTAATCTGTTCTTAGATCCACTAGCTACTGAGCATCTGTGTTGTGGGATACCTGTCGTCCTGGCTCCCCCTTGCCGTAGCATATTTGTTGTACCTCATCAATCTCTAGTTGTGATAGGAGCTGCCGTTTGCGGATTTTAGAACATTGAGCCAGAAGTTGTTTCTTTGTCAGTGTTGATGATGTGTTTCGAAGCATCCACATCCACATATCCCATAGTCATGTGTATATATACTGTGTGTGTGTGTGTGTGTGTATATATATGTATGTGTGTATATGTGTGTGTGTGTATATATATATATATATGTATGTGTGTATATGTGTGTGTGTGTGTGTGTGTGTGTATGTATATATATATATATATATATGTGTGTGTGTGTGCGCGCTATTGTGTTTCCTAATTTATTTCCCTCCTGTTACAGTGAAGAGGATGGTGAGCAGGAGGACAAAGCCATCTGGTACTACAGCACCAAGGTAAATGCCACTCATGGTTTTATCTTACTGCTATATGCTCTTCACACAATAAAATAATAAAATATTTTAAGTAATCTTGTTACTTATCTTAATAGTTACAGTGGCTTGAGAAAGTTTACACACCCATGCTAAAGTTGAATAAAAAGAGAACATTTTTTATTTTTTATTTGTTTTTGGAAAATCCAACCTTTTAAGGAAATTAATTTTTTTGTGAATGAATAATGTATTGTAAATAAATGTTCTTTAAAATACAGGGGGCATAAGTGTACACACCCCTATTTTAAATTCCCATAGAGGCAGGCACATTTTTATTTTTAAAGGCCGGTTATTTCATCGATCCAGGATACTATGCATCCTGATAAAGTTCCCTTGGTCTTTGGAATTAAACTAACCCAATATCATCACATACCCTTCATCATACCTAGAAATTGGCATGGTTTTATTTCAGTTGGCTTAATAACTGGTTTGATTTGCATTGAGAGATGATCTTATGGAAAGTTCCCCATGCCAATATCTGTGATGATGGGGGGCTATTTTAATTTCAAAAGCCAAGGCAACTTTATCAGGATGCACAGTATCCTGGATCCATGAAATAACTGGCTTTTAAAAATAAAAATGTGCCTTCCTCTATGGGAATTTAACAAATGGTGTGTATATTTATGCCCCCTGTATTTTAAGGAAGAACATTTATTTATTTACAATACATTATTAATTCACAAAGAAAATTGTTTTCTTAAAAGATTGGATTTTCCTAATTTTTTTTTTTTTTTTTAAATTAAGGCATTAAGATCAATTTTCAAAATAAGTTTTTTTTTTATTCCTCTTTTTAATCAACTTTGGCATGGGTGTGTAAACTTTCTAAAGCCACTGTATGTGTCACAATCCTGTTCTTTTAAGTAAGAAAAATACATTCCCTGTTTTTGGCAGTGTGGCTGTCATGGCATTAAGCTAAACTTGTATTGCACTTATTGGACTCTCCCTTAACTCTTGTTCTTCCTAGGTCCAGCTAGCTGAGCTCATAGATTGTTTGGATAAGCAGTACTGGGAGGCTGACCTGTATGCAGCACTTGAGGAGATAAGGGATGAGGTGCACCGGCATATGGACATCACTGAAGACCTAACTAACAAGGCCCGAGGCAGCAACAAGTGTTTCCTCACTGCTGCCAATGGTAAGAAGTTGTTCATTCTTTCTCCGTTTAACAACAACCAATTCTCAGAAAATCTGAGATGCTTTCTGTTACTGAGTTCAATCATGGAAGAAGTTAAAGAAGGATCTCTTTAAGCCAAAAGTATTTTTTTTTCCCTTTCTCCTTCTATGTCTATCTCCCCACTCCTCTTCCTGCTTTCCCCCCAATACTCATGAATGCCACCCAGTCATAGATGGCTGGGCCATAGGAATGAACACAGCTATTATGTAACCTTACTCTGCTCCCAGTTTGGCCAGTATCCAGCACTTGAGCTTCCCTTCAGTGAATTCATCCATTCCTTTCTGTCTGTTGGTGTCCACCAAATCCATCTGTATGTTTTTTGCATGCTGTGTCAGTGAAAATGATGCATTTGTGAGCACATCATGTGGTTAGCATTTGATCTGCTGCGCAGTGGACGTTCATAACAATTAAGCCTTGGAACTAGGCCTGCACGATTTGGGGAAAAATATGAATCACAATTTTTTTTTGCCTAGAATTGATATCACGATTCTCTGCAAATTTTTTTTTTTTGACTATGACAATACAAATTGGCAGTACCAAACCAAGGTTATTATAGTTTTGCATTTTTCATTAGTTTTTATTTGTATTTGTTTTGACTTTTTGTTTTCAAATTCAGTTCAATTAGTTTTAATTCGTTTTTAAAGTGGGTTTGCTAGTTTAGATTAGTTTTTATTTTTTGAAAATGCTTAGTTTTAGTTTGGTTTTTAGTAATTTGAGTCGTTTTTGTAGTATGGGTTATTAGTCAGGGGATTCAAAAGGTCCGAAAAGGTATTGTGTAATAATAACTCAACAAAAACATACAATTTCAGAAATATATATTCACAATGTATTCAACAATAACACAAGTACAAACAATGTACGTATGATGAGCACAGATATGTTAACAGTCAACACAAACCGGGGTTAGCTTCTGTTTCAGGGAAAGGGGGCTTGGCGTGCTCCTTTACCTTTCTGCCGCTTTCTTCCGACTTTTGGTACCGCCATGATGCCAGGCACTGACTATGTTGTGTTTAATTTTACATGGAATGTCGGAATTTCTGGGTACTATACATGTCTACAGGAAATGTCATGGTCGGAAATAAATAATATTATTTGCTGTATTAAAGACATTGACAAAGACAAAACCTAAAGACATTTACTCAATAATTTTAACCAAACATAGATTTTTTTGGCACCTATAGCATATTGCGCTTCATCACAAGCCTGTAAACATAGAAGCCTCAATGAAGAGAAGGGAGAGCATTGCAGCGCTTGGAGCACAAACCCATTTTATACAGTCTATGTTTAAAACTCACAGAAGAAGTGTAGGCCTACTTCGAACATAGCATTACATTTTAAATGGTGTTGCTCTGTTTCTGAGAGGAAACTAGCACTTCATAAAGCATCTGCTGTGCACGGATAGGTTAAAGGTTATCAGCTGTCTTCTTTCCCCCAGGAAGTAGATTAAACAGGCATATAGAAAGTGTATGCCACTTGAAAGAATGAAGACATTTTTTGTCAAACTTTTTCAAACTGGAAACTTCATCCCTGTGCTTTGTGTGTGTTAAACCACTTAATGTCCTTTTATTGTATCCCCCATTGCTTTTGGCATGCTCAGGTTTGTGTATTTGGCAGCTGTTTTCACAACTAATCCAGAAGAATGCATTACTATTCTAAAACTGATTTAAAAAGTGCCATAAAGTGAAAAGCTTATAGAGACTTTTAAATTCAATTTATGCTTTGTTTAAGCAAAGTTGTTATATAGATATAGAGTCTATGTATGACTGGCAGTGTGAAACTGAAGATATAGTCTGTCATCCAGTGTTTTTTCTTCTTCACTCCACTCCGCTTTGTCATCAAAGCTGTTGTACCACACAGACATGCAACATATTGTATGCTTCAGTGATAAAATACAGATTGGAGTCAATTGGCATTTTTTTTGGTGTAAATTGTTTTTCTGAGCATTTCAGTTTCAGCATTGGGATTTTTCTGTCTGTTTTTATCATAGTTTTTCTGGTTTCTTTGTGCTGTTCCGCACAGTGCAGAAGGAGGCTTTATATTGCTTAGCTTATGTTGAATTTGTAATGGTGCTTCTGATGAGTCATACTCTGGGAAAGGACTTACGGTTACGGTCCTCCACTGTCTATCAAAGACCCAGCTTGCTTATCTCTTAATATATGACCATCACTGTTGCTACAAAATATTAACACTGTAGTGAATCACATCATGATACTATTGTGCTCTCTGACCACACACGACAGTCTAACTTTATTGTGGTGTTTTACAGCAGGTTAGGATGTTAATTGCTCTCAGTCAACATTGACATTTTACATGCAAATCATGTAATAAACAGTCTCTTGCTACCATTTGTGAAGGAGGTTCGTTGGAAGGTAATTCTTCTAGTTGTGAGTTTAAATATAAAGTTCAAGCACGTCATAATGTGGCCTCCAAAAACACACCCTTTGTCATTTTGGTTTGGTTCCCTAGTCTTCTTTGTTACCTATGGAATAAGGTATCTTTATTGTATTTCTGTATTTTGTGATTTCTTTATTACTGTTGAATAACAACTTATATTCATTTTATTTTCTGTAGGTTTTGTGTACTCAGTTTTATAAAGATTGTTCTTTTGAAATTCTGCCTTTTTAGAATTGTGTTGAACCAATGATTGAGTGTGATTTCAATAATATCATATGCTATTTAGTGGCAAATGTTTCATTTTCTCTTTCATTTCTTTGGTCTTAAAACTTTCATCTTATGTTTTTACAACTTCTTCTTTCATCTAGAGGAGATCCTGGAGCGGTTGCGGGCAAAGAAGGAGGAGGAGCTGGAGGAGGTGAAGAGACGAGCTGCTGAGGAGGCCCAGAAGGCGCGACTGGAGATGGAGAAGGAGATGGATGTGGAGAAGAAAGATGACGAGGCCAAGGTGAGGGACGAGGGGCAACAGGAGGGCAAAGATCTGACAGAAGAGGAGGAGACAAAAGAGGCCACGGAAGAGAAAAAAGGTGCTGGAGGTATGTGTGATGTTTGTATTTCACAAAGTATTCTGAAAAACACAATCAAATATGTAGCCCAAAGTAATGATAATAGTAGCATAAAAATGTTGTAAGTCTGACCTGAAAAGTTTCTTTTGGTCTCAGTACCTCCACTCTATTCTGTTTTTGAGCCTCGGAGAAGAGGACATCATCACAATGGTGTAATTATTTATTGATTAAAGAATCAAATCCGTTGTTATTTGGCTCTTCGACCAATTAGAAATGCTGTGGTCTTTTTCAAGACTCGAGCGATGCGTTTGGCATTTATAAAGCACATATTCTTTTTATTTTCTGTCTTGTTGAATATGTATCATCCAGTGCAATAAAGACGTCCCAATATAGAATAATAAGACATTTATTGCAACATCTTTGGTAAGCTTTGGTATGCTATTTGGCTTCAAGGGCTTAATGAATATAAATGTCTACATGTATTCCCATAAATGCATTTATTAAAAAAAAACCTAGAAGTTAAGATACATTTTTAAAGGTAATGCACCAATGTCAATTAGATGATATTTGTTTTTTAAATGATAATTATTATGATTTGATCATATTTGTTAGCCCCAGCCATCACTGCTTCTCTCCAAGTAATGCATGTTATAAAATAAAATCCACAATATTTACAACATTGCTGCTGTTCATCTGTAGTTGTTGAAGCTCCACCCACTGACCAAGAAGGCAGTAGTGGCAGTAGCATCTCAGACGGACCTATACTCCCAGCAACCTGTACCCCACCACAAACCACCCCCACCAACGTGACCTATAGCCTGGCCTCTGAGGCTCCAAAGCCCCCAGCCTCCACACCAGAGGCTCTGATAGAGGGATGTTCCCATATGGAGGTCTCTAACATCACCGAAGGTATACAAGGACATTTCAGGTGGAAGTTGACCTCATTAAGCTCTTTTTGGGGATCTGCTTTACTGCCACAGTCTGCAACTTCACAGGACTGTGTGATAAATCTAAAATCAGTGACTTGTTTGTTCCGCCATATATCCACCAGTGCTCTGGTGTTCCTCCTTTTTTTCACAATTTCTCAGCCTGCCTCTTTGCATGTGCCTCTCATCCCAGCTGCTGGCTTTTGTGTTCAGTTGTCCTATTTTTAATTCTTGAAACCTGGTTTCAGCCTTGGAACACTTTCAGCCATTTTGCACTTGAACTCTGAACTCCTTATGCTCTCTCTAAAGAGCATTGCTTGATTTGTAATCAAATGGCATTGTCACTGCACTCAGCCTGACTGGAACGAAGCCGCAGTCAACTGAGGACAGTATTTACATTGCTTGGTGCAATAATTCTTATTTTTTGCTTTTATTTTGCTGCTTGTGATCAGGACCTCTGATTAGATAGCTTTCTGTTTAAGTAGTCCCTTTTTTTTTTAAATGTCTGATAATCTGCACATATTCATGCTAATAATTACAGAGCTTTTATTGTGGTCAGTGCAATCCTGTATGCACAAGCCTATTTGGAGCCTCGCCTTGCCTGGATTGGTTACCCTTGCTTTCAAGTGGTTATTTGGTGCATGTATTATGCATGACTTATCAGTAGAGGGAGCCACAGCTTTAGCTATTTCAGAAGGATCACAAGAATGCACCTCCTAGTTAATGGTCATTTTAGACAGCTTTGATGCAACAATCTGTCTTGGTTTTTCTAGTTGAGTAAGTTAAGCCCCGTCTAACACCTGTACCTTGCTGAAACACTTAAACGAACCCTGAATGATGAGTGATGACCGCAAGAACAACACAATCTAGAGAAACTAGTCTTGTTTATGTAACGGTCAAACATCTTTGTGATTTTCTGTCTGTGTAGCAGAAAAACCATCATCAGATTCTGTCCGTGTCAGCGGAGATGGCATCCCCAGCCTGAGCCAGCCCTCCCAGACCAGTGAGGAGAACAGTAACAGCAGCATGGGAGCTGGGGTCCCTCCCAGAGGTCCCGAACCTCCAGACCTGGCTGACAAGTCCTCCCAGTCATCCCTGGCCAGCCTCGATGACACAGGTCTGATAAAACAGTATCTTAATATTATGTCTCGTTTGTTGTAATGTCATAGCTATCTATGTGATCATGCCAATAACTGACCTCTATATTAATACATACTACATACATACACATTCTCTATACCAGTTAATAGGCCTTAACACAGAAAAGCAGCACATGTTACATGGTAGTTTTTTCTATATGAAAAAATCAGTACATGCATGTTCCTATTTTTTTTACATGCGTATGTGTATGCATAAATATTTGATGTAACCACCGTCAACAGGGTGTTGCTTTCAGTGATCATAGCACATCAAACGGCCTTAGTTCAAATAATAGTCAATAAATCAGTAGTTCTATCTTAGACTGAACCTGGCATTGGGTTTTCAGGGGACGGTAAAGACTCAACCAATGGTGAGATGGGGCCCGGCAGTAAGAAGTCTGCAGCAACTCGCATGGTGACCCGGCTAAGAAACCCAGAAAGCAAGCTTAGCCAGATGAAAAATCAACAGGTGGCCGCTGCTGTTCACGAAGCCAACAAGGGCTTCAAGGAGGGCAAAGAGGTGAGAAGAACCATAGATAATGATTTTGCTCATACAAACAATAAATGGAAAATGCCTACATAGTGTCTGACATAGGTGCGCTGGATGAAGATAAGGTTAATGGCCTTGGGCATGAATTTACCTGACAATCTTAAAGCTATTTAACATTGTCCCAAAGTAAAACATAATTTAGTATCAGAAGCAGATGAGCAAGTAAACCACGTCAGCGTCTGTAACGAGGATGTTTATCATATTCAGAAAATTGTTTGCAACAAGTTGTACGTTGTATTATAGATTGGAATAGGAACTTTGTTGTTACAAGGCAGTCTTTAATAAATGTAAGTGACTCATATCTTTTTTCCCCCTACCTCCTACAGGTCCTAGTAGTAAATGCACAAGGTGACGTCACCCGTGTCAGCACGCGAGGCAAGGAGGTGGTGATGAAGGGGACACTCAGCCAATACTTCAAGCTTGGCCAGGAGGGAAAATACCGCGTCTATCATAACCAGTACAGTTCTAACACTGTGGCCCTCAACAAGCACCAGCACAGAGAGGCAAGTAACATTACATCTTGTTTTTTCCATTTGAATGTTCAGAAACATTAAATACAAGCTGCAGGGTTGCTCATTGCATTCCAGCCCTTTCTGGGTTTTCCTTTTTCCACGTGTTTTCAAGGGTTTCTCCTATTGTTTTAAAGACACCCAAGTCATGTGGATTGTCAGTTATAACAGTACGCACATTCTAAAACTTAATCCCTGACCAGAACCTACATTATTTGTCTTTTTATTAGGACCACGACAAGAGGCGGCATCTCTCCCATAAGTTCTGCATGACACCAGCAGGAGAGTTTAAGTGGAATGGGTCCATTCATGGCTCAAAGATTTTGACCATCTCCACACTGAGAATCACCATCATCCAGCTGGAGAACAACGTTCCAGCACCGTTCATGCACCCTAACTGGGCCTCACACAGGTACATAGTCAGGCACTGTGATATGGAAATGGTTTGTTACAATTTTGATACTTGTGTAGCTTACTATGTATTTTAGAACCATACAAAATGTTTAGTGAGTATTGGTTTTAGTGCTTTAGGTTGTTGCCTTTAAATGATTACATCATCTTATGTTTAGATATGGAAAAAATTGTCAGAATTAAGTTATTAAACTATAAGCACACTATGACAGAAAACTTAAAACTAAATGTAAAAGTGAAAGGGCCTAAAATAAACAGAAGTTTAAAATTATTTAATGTTGCTTTGCTTGTTTTATAGGACCAATTGGATTAAAGCAGTTCAGATGTGCAGTAAGGCCAGAGAGTTTGCGCTGGCTCTGGCCATCCTGGAGTGTGCCATCAAGCCTGTGGCTATGCTGCCTGTCTGGAAGGACTCGCTGGGCCATACCAGGTTGTTTGTTTGTTTGTGTGTGTGTGTGTGTGTGTGTGTGTGTGTATATATGTGTGTGTATATATGTATATATATATATATATATATATATATATATATATATATATATATATATATATATATATATATATATATATATATATATATATATATATATATATATATATATATATATATATATATATATATATATATATATACATATATATATATATATATATATATATATATATATATATATATATATATATATATACATATATATATATATATATATTACAATATAGCCGGTATAACCCTAATAATAGTTAGCATCCATCCAGAAATTCAGTTTAAATACATTCAAATACTTTACAAAAAAAAAGATCTAAAATCTCAAACAACCATTCAGTGCATGTACGTAGGGTGTGTGTGTAGCAGGCTGAGGCAATCATAACCATATCAAATCAGATCAAAAGGCCCACCCTAGCTGTGAGGCATAATATTTAGACTGCAAGACCACTACCAGTGCCACCCACCTCTACTACTGCTTCAACACAACACCACCCCTGTAAAGAAGCATTTGTCCAATATTTCACAAGGTTGGGATCAGAATGTTTGACTGAACTGTGAGCAAAGTAAGTGAGCGAGAGAGAGAACCTTTCAGCAACTTGTAGGGCAAGTGTGTGTGTGTGTGTCGTGTTTGTCATGTTTAATTTATATTCCAAGAGTAACTATCATCTCATCTTTAGTCAGGGTTATAATCATACTTTTGCAATATTCAAGATTTCCAATTCCAAAAGGCTGACCAGAAGGGTGAATGGTTGAAAAGATATGCATGGTTGTCGTTAAGTGATTGATGACCTTATACAACAATTGTCGGTGCAGCACACCATGAACACAAAAGTTCAGACAGAGAATTCACATCAAAGATTATTTAGTCCACTTTTCTTCTGCATTACTAGTCTTTGTAGACGTAAAATCAATTGCAGTTATAATTTAAGAGCAGCAGGGCAGGCTATACTGTATGACAATAACATTTTCCTTTCCAGGTTAAACCGCATGACCTCTATGGAGCGTGAGGAGAAGGAGAAAGTGAAGAAGAGGGAGAAGAAGCTGGAGGATGAAGAGACAATGCAACAGGCCACTTGGGTCAAATACACCTTTCCAATTAAACACCAGGTAGGTTGCATACATATTCACAAATTTTGGCTTTTCAATTGATTATTTCTAACACAAGATGAGTTTAATATGTCAGAAGTTAGATATTCTTTTAACGTTCGTGCTCAAAAGGACCACCCTTTTATACCCATGTATACATACTTAGCATGTCAGAATGGAGATTGGACCAGCGAAGAGGTTATTTGATCGCTGGCTGCAAGCCTGTCATTTTTTCTACTCAAAATAATCCACTCCTCATGTAAATGAGCTTTGTACAGCACATGACAGACACCGGGATGTCCAGTGTGGCTGCCATTACAGTCTTAAAGCTAAATGTAAACATGGGCATTGAACTTGACACTGGATGTTCAGAGTCTAATGCATGACATTATTTATTTTTTTAGTTAATGTACTTCTTTTATGTGATTTTTGCTGTTCTGAGTTTGTACCGTCATGGTTAAAAGCACTTATTGGAAGTCTCTTTTGATAAAAGCGTCAGCTTAATGTAATGTAAAATAAAACCACATTTTAGATGCACCACTGAACATGTTACTAGAGGTTTGATTAGATAAGATACAAACAGCCTAACGATTCTAGTTTTGTTGTCTGTTCCAACACAACATGGAACTCTACTGACAATAGGGTAATGGCAATAAAATTTTACTCTAGTCTACTTCTAGATTGAGACTTTGCTTCCTGGAGGCATTGCTCTGGGAAACACTGGTGTGAATGTTGTGCATATGTGCGTCTGTGACCATCAAGGGCCCTTTGATGCAGCAAATTGAGCTCCGCTGTGAGTCATTTCCCTCAACAGTGATCAGAGTGTGAATAACCTTAACTTTTAATCTCTCTTCATACCTTTGCTCTTCCCTCTCCCTCCCTTTTCTCCCAATTACTCTTCTCTGTTTGAACCTTTCATTACTTTTTGTTTCTTTATTCTTCTTTTCATCATTCATTTTCTACTTTCTCATTTAAAGGTGTGGAAGCAGAAAGGAGAGGAGTATCGCGTTACTGGCTATGGGGGCTGGAGTTGGATCAGTAAGACTTATGTGCAGCGGTTTGTCCCCAGGCTTCCCGGCAACACCAACGCCAACTACCGCAAAGAACTTGAAGGTTTGGAATGGGAGACTTTGGGGCCTAAAATGTGGTTTTCTCTAATTTTAAAGTATTTTTGCCTCTGAGAGTGAATAAGTCTCTCGTTCAGTGATCTCAACGATGTCGTTGTATGTGTTGGTTGGCATTCTATAAATTTAAACCTCTTTTGATGTGTCTGTTGTCATTGGTTATCTCAAAGAGCCAATCAAAGACCTCACAAATAGTTTAGATTATTATTTATCCTTAACTGCTGCTAAATATTTCAAATGTTAAGAAGAGCTGCAGATTAACTGCAAGTGTGTTCTTTATGTTATAGAAGCTGGATACGGCACGTTAATCCTTCTCAAGTTCATTATATTATCAGTAGCTCTAGATGTTTTCAAACAAATTTGAAAAATAAACTCTAACTGTCATTGGGTTTTCCAAAGATGCTAAACTTGGCAAGAAATGTACACTGTTGGACTTGAGTCGACGTCCCAGTGTATCTGCGCCAGAAGTTCAGGGAGCTGCTGTCTTACACAGTGAGGCAAAAGATCAGGACTCCTCTGGCCTCTCCAAGCTTGCAACAGATCATCCCATGTCTGTTGAAGATTTGGAGTCTAATGAGCGGAAAGAAGAGGAAAAGAAAGAAGAGTTGGATGAAAATGAAAAGTCTGAGGAATTATCAGCAGATGAATCACCTGCAAAGATGGAGGTGGACTCAAGATCAGATGAAGAGCAAAGTATGAGTATGACTTGGTGTCTAATAGCATTGTATTCATTTGCATGTGGCGGATGTAGAACATTTATAATTACATTTACTTTATTATTGTTTGTTTATCCTTTCTTTTTCAATTTGATTGACAGAGATTGTAAGGAGAATGTGAGGAAGTATCCCAGTTTTATATCAATGCAGATTAAAGTCTGAATTAATTTTCTCTCCAGGGACCAGTATTCAGGAGGAAAATCTCAATTCAGTCACCATTAAGGAGGAGCCTACAGAGGCCCCGACACGACCCTTTAACTATGATGTAGTGGATGTCAGCAAAGGCTTCCTTACCCGCATCGCCTACAAAAAGAAGGTCAAGTCCTCAAAGCTGGACAGCCTCCTAGAGCGGCGAGTGAAGCAGCACGTTATTGAAGAGAAACAGAGGCAGCAGGTGTCTGCTTCCAACCCTCAGAATCCTACACCAGTTTCATCCACTTCAAACCCCGCTCTGAGCACTCCAGTCCGGCCACGATCGCCTCTTAAGCCCCATATTCTTGGCCAGACACAGCTTGCACTGGGCAAAGCTTCCACAACACAAACTTCAGGGTCAGGAAAAGTTGGAGGACGAGCGGTTGAAAGCAAGAGTTGGGCTGAACTCTCTAAAACGACAGATGAGATTGTCACTCCTCCTCTCCCTTCTCCTGTTCCGGACTCAACACCCAAAGACAGTTGCATTACACAAAACCAAACCAGCTCCATTCCCCAGGTATTGGAGGCAAACTTAGTAGAAAGGACTATGGGGCCAAAAGAAATTAAAACAGACAGTTCAGTGCAGGAGGGTGTCACACTGCCGGATGTACATGAAAAAACAGCAGGGGGGATTCATAGCTCTTTAGAGCGACAAACAGCCAGTGTAACATCAGATGCTACAAAGGCTGTGCATATTGAAAATACAGGGTCTGAGGTACCCAACTTAAAATTGGACTCTTTGAGGACATCTACAAGTGTTCTTCACCAAATAAGCAGTCAAAACATATCTCCTTCCAAAGGTATTCAGCAACACCCAGAAACTTTAAATTCAGTGCATTCGGGTACAGAGGAAAATGGCATGGGGCCAGAGGAGAACCAAGAAAATATTCAAGGCATTGGACTTGGTAAAACCGAAGGCAATAGCACTCCCGAGCCAGTTTCTCCTCTCCCTCAGGTAAATGGTAATGATGGCTTGGAGAGTGAAAGCATGTTGAGTAACTCTATAATGAGCTCAAATAATGTTGTGCTCAGCAGCAGTCCACAGCCCATGGTGAACAGCATTGGTAAAGTTGAAGAACAAGGGCTGGTTGTCTCATTGAAGGACAGTAAACAACAACAGCCTTTAGTAAATGGAGATTTGGCTTCTGTAAATGATTGTACAGAGGTTGGGGGCGAGGAGCCAAGCTTAGCTTCTAAGGTAGAGGTAGAGAGCAAAACAGTGATAATAGACCAGCACTATGAACCTCCGATGAAGAAGACAAAGCTAGAGAACAACATAAATGCACTTGGAGCCAATACTCAGAGCACTCTACAACGCAGCAGCACATCTGTGGAGACCAAACCCAGTCCTGTGGTCAAGATCATCAGAATGGCACCGTCTCCCATACCTTCAGCAGAAGAGTCCAGTCTAAGTGACGACTTTGCAGAGGAGAATAGTACCAGTGGGGCAACAGAACCACTCAAGACCATCATCACACAGGTAACCACAACCTCCACAACCACCACAACAGTAGTTTCCACGGAGATGAGGATAGCCAAAGTGCCATTGAAGGCATCTGTGGTGGTAATGAAGCCTGATGTGTCGACAAAAGAAAACAGTGCAGTGTCCACCCTTACTACCATGACCAAAACAACTGTGACCAAAATCTGTTCCCCCGGACTTGATGGTCAGTCAGAGGCCAGCCAGAGTGAAATAGTGACACAAGAACAGAGGACGGCACTCTCAGCCTCTATCAGTAAGTCAAAAACTGACACCAGTGGTAAAACCTCAGTGTCTTCGGTTGCTGTGAGCCTGGAGGACTCATCATCAACAAAGGGCCGTGTTCGTCTTCTGAAGTTCTCCCGTACCAAGAAGACACGCTCAGACACTGCCCTTCCTTCTTACCGCAAGTTTGTCACCAAGAGCAGCCGCAAGAGTATTTTTGTACTGCCCTATGACGACTTGAAGGTGCTGGCGAGGCGAGGTGGATTCCGTGAGGTGTCCATATTTAGCTACAATGCCAAACCAGCCCTGGATATCTGGCCATATCCTTCGCCCAGGCCCACGTTTGGCATCACCTGGAGGTAAGCTCGCTCTTTCTGTCAAGGATCACTCACTTTTTCAGTTGAGTGAAAACAAATTCATTAAGCGTTACAGATTAAGCAGCCATGCAATATTACAGTTAGGCTACTGGAAAAAAAGATAACATGAAATCTCTGACTCGGCATTCACATTCCATTCCAGCAGTTGTTAAATTCCTCGCTATGTTACAAATGTTGGCATCAGGATAATTTCAAAGTCATAGCATCAGCAGTGGGAATATCACAGTCTACATTCAGCCGTATCATAGCACAAGTACTTAACGCTTTCATTCAATTGCGCTTTTAAATGTGGGCAATTTATGGTATATTGGGCGAGGAAAGGCACTGATTACCCAATTAACTGCAGGTTTAGTAAACAGCGTAAGCTGGTGTATCACAGCGTGTGCTTTCTACGGGTTGGCCACGGCGCTGATAACGTTCTGTTTGCAAATGTACGTACATCTGGCCCTGTGGATCTTGTACACACGACACTTTATTCCAAATGAAAGTGGAAATTCCAATACAGAAAGCCCAAAACAAATAAACAGAATATATATTTTTAGTTTAGTTTTAGTCAGTCAGGCATGATTTGTATCTACTGACTCCTCAAAAAAATATTCATTAAAACCCCTTCAGGGGCAGCACTCAAAATTTTAATAAATAATTATCAATCAATCAATCATTTATTTATTTATTTATTTATTTATTTATTTATTTATTTAGCACTTTACAGCAACCAACAGGTGTCCAAAGTGCTTTACATCAACCAAGAATAAAAACACAACATTCAATAAAAGACAAGAAAGAAAAAAACAAAACACATGAAACATAGCAAACAGTAAAACAGATAACGTCGCCTATAATCATCAGAAGAAGAGTTGTTGCACCACTACTGCGTATTAAAAGCCATTCTAAATAAATAAGTTTTGATTTAAAATGAACAACATCCGTTATAGTGCAAATTTCAGGGGGGAGCTTATTCCAGAGTTTTGGGCCAGCAACAACGAAGGCCCGATCCGCCCCACTGCTTGTAACTCAACCTTGGGACTTCTAAAGTCCGTAGATCGGAAGACCGCAACAGCCGATTTTGACCACCCAAAGTTAAAAGCTCGGACAAATACTCCGGGGCAAGGCCATTTAAGGCTTTGAAAACAAACCATGCAATTTTAAAATCAATTCTAAAACGCACCGGAAGCCAGTGTAGTGTAGAAAGAACGGGAGTTGATGTGTGCACTTCTAGAAGTATGTGTCAGAAAGCGAGCAGCAGCATTCTGCACAAGCTGAAGACGTGAGATGGATTTTTGATTTAGACCAACATAAAGAGCGTTGCAGTAATCTAGCCGTGAACTAATAAAGGCATGAATAGCCCTTTCCAAATCGTGCCTGTTAAGAAAAGGCTTTACTTTGGCCAGGAGACAAAGTTGGAAAAAGCTCGTTTTGACAACATTGCTTATCTGTTTATCAAATGTCATGCTACAATCAAATGTCACACCCAGATTTTTGACAGTTTGCAATTATGGCTTGACTAAAATTAAATTGTACAATTATTTTATAAATGGTCACTTGAAAGTAATATTTCTAAATAAAACTTAATCAAAGGACACCCCCAGTTTTTTTCTTGGATTTCTTAAAAGTCAATTTTCTGTTTGTCAAAGACTAATGTGTGTTCAGTGTCATAGCACAGTGTATGTAAAGGCGGATCCTGTGAAATGGAAATCAAAAACATATGGCTGTGGTAAATAGTAACATGAGCACGATAATATGCATGTAACGTGTACTTTCACTTTTAGCTCTGTATATTGGGTGACATAACAAGGCCTGTGTAGCTTTGTGCTGTTATAGAATTATTCACAGTTGTGTAATCAAATGTTTTATAATAACACACTTCTTTAGCAGCTATAGTTTAAAATGTACATTTGTGATGTTTACGAAAGACAACAGAAGGGATAAGGCTGATATGTTGTCCTTTAAGCATACACCTTTTCTTGTCAAAGTGCCATGTCCTGTTAATTTGTTGTTCATTATGTCTCCCTCCCTGTCTGCTGATCGTGGATTTGGCTCTGAGCGATGTTGTGGCTCTGAGCTTGGTGTCACACAGATTATTTTAACTGGACCTCAGAGTTCCAAAGCAGTCATGAATCATACAGCGGACAAGTGTCAGGATGTTCATTTTATGCAGTAACCCAGGGATATTTTCCCGCCTGTGGTTACACATGGGAAGGGGATTATACCAAAACCCATACACACACAGCCTTGTGATGATGTTTTTGTAAATCTTAAAGAGAGGAGTGCATTGTTGGAACAGCAGACGCGGCCATAATGATGCAAGGAATGAATATTTCTTTAAGGGACATTTTCCTGTCATTTAAATCTACACTCAGAGCAGTCTGTTAAACCCAAAACTGTTTATTAAATTAAAAAAAAGGACCAAATAAAATATGCACAATCTTCCACTTTAAACTTTGTGAGTTTAAACTGTTGTTTTATGTCTTTTTGTAGTCACGGATAATATCTATGCCTCAACCCAATTAGCGTATATAATTATTTATTAAATATGGCAGCCAGTAATTCTTTCATGAAAAATTGTCATGAGGGGACAGCAACATCACCAACAACCTCTGTCTGTTTTTACTCTGCCTCTTCCTGTTACAACTCGTGCTGAAATGTACGCCTGTAACAGTGAGCGACGCACTGCTGGTCAGTTGTCCAGCACTAATGAACTGCATGACACCAGGGCAGTGGGGAATGCCAAAACCCCTTCAGCTCATAGCTGTAGAACAACTCTTCTTTCAGTCAAAGTTTATATTCTAGTTTAAATTAAAATTTTAATATTTAAAATAAAACAATTACAGACATTTCCGAGTTTCTTTCAGGTCATGATATGTATAGGTGTGTGTATAAGTTGTAAGCAACACAATACTTGGACAGCATGCAACTGTATATATGACTAATATGTGAACCTTGTGGTTGTGTTATAGGTATCGCCTGCAGACGGTGAAGTCTTTGGCTGGTGTGAGCCTGATGTTGAGACTCCTGTGGGCCTCTCTGAGATGGGACGACATGGCTGTCAAACCATCTGCTGCTGTAGGCACCACACGTACAGGTAGAAGCCCCCTTCTACTCTCCCAAACCATCCAGACTCCAAATAAAGATGTATTTTACCCTTGGAGGATGGGGAAGAAATGATCAAATTTGAGTTTAGGTTTTGAGGGAATAAATTATGTTGTTTGACATATACAATGAAGAAGTGATCTACTGTTATCTAATTTCCTTTATGGTTCTTTCATGTATTGTCTGCTATGGATGATAGATGCAGCAAAAATCAGTCTAGTCCAACCATAAAAAACTGTAGCAGTTCTACAGTTTAATAACTCCATAATATCTATCTGTTTTTACTTGGGCTATCTTTCTTATCCATATGTTGGCCCAGAGAAATGTACGAAAGTTCTTGTCTGAAAAAGACAGCCCTCAGTCTCATGTGGGTGTCACTGTATTTATGTTGGAGTGTATTTCCTCCATCTTCTCGGGCCCTCCTTCTCATCACCATACCAACCCAGCCCTATCCCCACTCATTGCTACAGAGACCTCAGATACTGAAATTACCACCACCGAGATCATCAAGCGCCGTGACGTGGGACCCTATGGCATTCGCTCAGAGTACTGCATTCGCAAAATCATCTGCCCCCTTGGAGTGCCTGAGACTCCGAAAGGTTAGATGCACTTTTTATTTAATTAAAGTTCTTGGGACCAAAGAAAATAGAAGCTTTGTACAACAGAGGCAAAACCATGATCAATTTTTAAGCAAAAAGGGGGATTTCTATCAATTTATTGTATTGCTCCTTTTTTGTATTGCAATTTCAAAAAATACAATACAATAACACTGATCTGTTCCACCATTCCAGAAACCCACACCCCTCAGAGGAAGGGGCTGCGTTCCAGCGCCTTGCGCCCCAAAAAGCCTGAGCCTGCCAAGCAGACAGGCCCAGTGGTGATTGAGACATGGGTGGCTGAGGAGGAGCTGGACCTCTGGGAGATCAGAGCCTTCTCAGAAAGGTCAGAGGGTCAAGCATGTTATGCCTTTACCTCCCATGTTGCGTCAATTGTGCAATCTGTCAGGACGATTTAAGAACATGTCAAACTGGAGAGTCAGATATTATTCAGGATGGTGATTTTATTGTCTCCGTAGGTTAAGTCCAAACAAAACTTACATTCTCCTTGCTCTGCTTGAGGTTGATTGCCTTGTAGGCTGCTTCAGGCGGATGCTCAAGGTGTTAATCACGTCTAAGTTCTAGAATTTATGGAAAGATTGTAGGATGTTTTAAATTACTATAGTTCTTTGTTTTGTTTTTTTCTTTTACAGGGTGGAGAAGGAGAAAGCTCAGGCAGCAGAGCAGGCTAAGGTGAGTGTGGTTTAGTTCAGTAGTCTTTCCACTAAATGTTCAATTTCATTATAGGAACATTAGTCTTGAAGAAATTATATACTGTAAGTAAGCCTTTTTTTTTTTGGTTACTGGGATTTACACATTTGTTGAACAATGAGTGAAAACTGGATCAAGATAACAGATGATCTATTGATGGTATAGTTTGGCCAGGTAGCTATTCCCCAAATATCCCTGTCTATATCAATCGTTACCACTGTAATAGCTAATTTACTACTCTACTGATTGAATGAATACTTCTGTCATGGGTGCCTATGTTAATGTACTGACTGCCTGATATACCATTTCAGAAACGTCTGGAGCAGAAACCGGGCTCAATCACAGCTACCCCAACAGGGACTCCCTCAACACCTGTTGCCACGCCCAAAGTCATTGTCAGCTCACTGTCAGGACAAGGCACCCCCAACACCAAGGTGGTACTGTCCAGCAAGATGGGCACCCCTGTCACATTCCAGCAGAACAAAAACTTCCAGCAGTCGTTCGCCACCTGGGTTAAGCAGGGTCAAAGCACGCAAGGTACTTTGCAGAGTGTAACTAATAGCCTCTTTACTGTATTTTAATCTGGTGGAGCTGCAGAGAGGTACAGTGTACTATATGTTTTCACCTAAATTTAGGTGCAGAGCTTGTCAGAAGAAATAATACTTGTGTTCACAAGGGAGACACCATTCACCATATACTAATCTATAATTGTTTACACTTATAATGTGTTATAAGTGTTGGTTATCAAAATGTATTGGAAGAAGTGATAGTATCGGATTTACAGTGTTTGTTGTAATTTTTTGTTTGTTTGTTTGCTTTATTAGGAGCGGGCACAGAGACCACCGTGGCCACATCTGGTGGGCACACCTTCCAGATTACGGGAACCTCAGTAGGTGGAAAAGTAGTGACCACCAAGCTGCCGCTGCCTGCCAACAGTAAGATCGTCACAGTCAACGTGCCAACTTCACAAGGAGGTATGGCATGCTTTAATAAGTCACACCTTGGAGGTGGGCAGAGGGCACAAGTTGCATTGATTCAGTGTAGACATTTCTTCTTTCCATTCACCACTTTTTCGGGATACATGTATGTTTTTTTAAAAACCCTATGAGTAAGCAAGACAGAGAGGGAGTGACCCTGCCCGGAGGAAGCCCAAGGCCCCCGTCCAGAGTCAGCAAGTGCCTGGTGGCCGGGTTTGCCACGGAGCCTGGCTGGGTACAGCCCGAAGAAGCTACGTCGCACCTTTCTCTCCATCCCATGGGCCCACCACCCGTGGGAGGAACTGCTGGGGTCGGGTGCTCTGCCACGTGCGTGGAAGGTCAGGGGCCTCAACGGACCAAACCCAGGCGGCCGAGGATGGCTACGGGGACCTGGAACGTCACCTCTCTGTGGGGGAAGGAGCCGGAACTTGTGCGGAAGGTGGAGCTTTACCAGTTAGATTTGGTGGAGCTTACCTCTACGCACAGTCTCGGTTCTGGAACCATACTCCTGGATAGGGGTTGGACTCTGTCCTACTCCGAATGGCCCAGGGTGGGAGGCGCCGGGCACGTGTGGGGATACTCACAAGCCCCCGGCTGAGCGCCGCTGCTTTGAAGTTTACCCCGGTGGACGAGAGGGTTGCCTCCCTACGCCTGCAGATGATGGGGGAACTCAAACAAGAGTTCGGAGTATTCGGCCTTCTTGGAGACCTTGAATGGAGTCCTGTATGGGGCTCCAATAGGGGACTTCATAGTTCTGCTGGGGGACTTCAACGCACACGTGGGCAATGATTGAGATACTTGGAGAGGCGTGATTGGGAGGAACGGCCTCCCTGATCTAAACCAGAGTGGTTGTCTGTTGTTGGACTTCTCTGCTAGTCATGGATTGTCCATCACAAACACCATGTTTGAACATAGGGATGCTCATAAGTGTACGTGGTACCAGAGCACCCTAGGACAAAGATTCAATGATCGATTTTAAAATCGTTACATCGGATCTGAGGCCATATGTTTTGAACACTTGGGTGAAGAGAGGGGTGGAGCTGTCAACTGATCACCATCTGGTGGTGAGTTGGGTCAGGGGATGGGGGAGGACTCTGGACAGACCTGGTAAGCCAAAACGGGTAGTGCGGGTAAATTGGGAACGTCTGGAGAAGGTCTCTGTCCGACGGACTTTCAACTCACACCTCCGGCGGAGCTTTTCGTACATCCCTGTGGAGGCTGGGGGCATTGAACCTGAGTGGACAATGTTCAAAGTTTCCATTGTTGAAGCTGCGGCGGGGAGCTGTGGTCTTAGGGTCTTAAAATCCTCACGGGGCGGTAACCCACGAACACCCTGGTGGACACCGGTGGTCAGGTAAGACGTCCAACTTAAGAAAGAGTCTTTCCGACCTATGTTATCCCAAAAGACTCCGGAGGCAGATTTAATATACCGGCGGGCCCAATGGGCTGCAGCCTCTGCCGTGACAGAGGCAAAGCAGCGGATTTGGGAGAAGTTTGGAGAAGACATGGAGAAGGACTTTTGGTCGGCACCAAGGTGCTTCTGGAAAACCGTTGCAAAAAAGCGGGGAATCATCCAAGCTGTGTACAGTAAGGATGGGACGTTGTTGACCTCAACTGATGGGGTAATAAAGCGGTGGATGGAGCACTTTGAGGAACTCCTGAATCCAGCTGACACGTCCTCTATGGTAGAGGCAGAGCTGGAGGATGATGGGGAGGATTGTCGTCAGTTTCCTGTTGCAGGTCACTGAGGTAGTCAAACAACACCACAGTGGCAAAGCCCCAGGGATTGATGATAGTCGAACCTAGGATTGAAGAGGAACAATGCGGATTCCGTCCTGGTCGTGGAACAACAGATCAGATCTTCACTCTTGCAAGGATCCTGATGTGTTTTGTGGATCTGGAAAAGGTGTATGACCAGGTCCCCCGGGAGATACTGTGGGAGGTGCTGCGGGAGTATGGGGTGAGGGGGGTCCCTTCTCAGGGCTATCCAATCTCTGTATGACCAAAACGAGAGCTGTGTCCGGGTTCTCGGCAGTAAGTCGTTCCAGGTGAGGATTGGCCTCCGCCAGGGCTGCGCTTTGTCACCAATCCTCTTTGTAATATTTATGGACAGGATATCGAGGAGCCAGTTGAGGTGGTTTGGGCATCTGGTAAGGATGCCTCCTGGGCGCCTCCCTAGGGAAGTGTTCCAGGCATGTCCAGCTGGGAGGAGGCCTCGGAGGAGACCCAGGACTAGATGGAGAGATTATATCTCCAACCTGGCCTGGGAACGCCTCGGGATTCCCCAGTCGGAGCCGGTTAATGTGGCTCGGGAAAGGGAAGTTTGGGGTTCCCTGCTGGAGCTGCTGGCCCCGCGACCCGATACCGGATGGATGGATGGATGGATGGATGGATGGATGGATGGATGGATGGATGGATGGATGGATGGATGGATGGATGGATGGATGTTTGTGTTTTAATTGGGCCCACAGTTGAAACATTTCAAATGTGTCCAAGGAGCCAAATCAGATCTATTTAGCGACTTGGCGTTCTAGAGGGACTAAGTCTGTCTTTTATATATATATAAATATTTTAAAATCTGCAAATTAGAAACTAATTAGAGATTCCTTGATTGCTGCCAGTAAGCCAAGTAAACAAGTAGACGGCCCTTTTTTAAAGGCCCACAACTGAGAAAAACTAGAAGTGAAAAATAGCGGGACATTTAGTAGCTAAAGAGACCAATGTTTCTCTCAGAACTTGGTGGAGACCAAAAACTGAGCTAAAAGGAGACTCGCTATATTGGGCTCACATTCACCAGGTAAACAAATAGACACCAAATGAATGCAAAGATGCTGGCCACTGTACACGACCACGAGAGGACGAGGGAGTTCAAGTTAAATAATTGAACACATACTACAAATGTTAAGCTGAGCTATGTTCAGTCCAACTATGGTAGTGTGTTTGTTCTAAGTAAGCGTTTTGCTCTACTTCCACCTAAAAAAAATCAAATGTGCTACCATTTTAAAAGCAGTCAGCTGCTCATTGTGTTTTATGCTACTGTGGCAGCCTGGTCTGCACCAACCCCATTGTGGTGCCCACTATGTGCCAACCTCATGAGTCAGCAGCTTAGTTTGGTGTTGCACATCATGTCTGGCAGAGTTCTCTGTCGGCATGGTAATATAATAGAAAGATAGAAAGCTGTAATTTTGGTTGGATGTTTTTTGGGATGATAGACTTGTGTAGTCTGAGGTTCTAAATCCACTCAACACGCAGAGGACAACATTCATTGCTCAACACTCAGTAGAGGTGATCTGTCATCTTGACATGTTCCATTAAAGCCGTTGCTCTCCCATAGCTTTCACGTGGGATATATAGGTCAGATTCAACATTCACAAAATCAGTTACTTGACTATATGCTGTATGTACTAGAGGTATTTTTGAAATTAAAGTGTGCCATTTCAAGTAAATATTCTTCAATCAAAAACATTGGATAGGAAAGTTTAGTCTGGAAATGAAAGAACTTTCTAAGCTGTGTCCACATTTCTCCTAACTGATATAGATTTTTTTTAACTCTTAATACCTCAGTTTCCTGTTTTAGCCTATATATCCTTATATTATGTCAAGCCAACTAACAGACAAATGTGAAAAAGACACAACTGAAGATATTTTTATTTTGAAACATAATGCAATGATGCTGCTGCTAAAAACAGCCACTCAGTATGCCGTAAATGTATCATTAAAATCAGAATTCCTTAAATAAAACATTGCATTCAACAGATAAAGAGAATAATATTCTCTAAGGATACAAAGAAAGTGATTTTTCTAAACATTGAAGTTACCATGAAGTAAAAACCAAGTTCAGGTGGAGTGTAACCATTTAATGGACGTGTATTTATCCAACATGACTGTTGGGCGCCCTGTTTGTTTTGGAAGGGCTTGAGGAAGTTAGGCAGGAAAACAAGTTTACCCTGAGGTCTGCTTCCCAGACAGGTAGCCCTCTATAGCGGGATTCCATTTTTCTTTTTTTCCCTCCGACTTTTTGAATTAAAGTGTACCTCTCAACTCACCAGAGTCCCAACTCCACGACTTCTCCAAACAGCCAGTCCATAGAAAAGTGTGTTTGAAGTGTGTGACCAGAGCAGCTACTCCCCTGGTCTTACGACCGGGTTTAACATCCCTGTTTGAAGAGGGAAACCCTTGATGTATAGGTTTACCTGCTCGGTTGCGGTTGAAAAACCGCAGCGAGAAGGCAGCAGAGGAAAAAGAGCGACACTCTCATGGTTTCCATTTCTCCCAACAGCTTCACGTGAGCTCGTTAAGGCACAGAGGCTGGTGAACAAATGTGAAACGCTCCCTTTGTCAGATTAAAGTTGAAAAGTTGGATCTGTATTCATGCATAATGTATGAGGGGGTTCAGGTATGTTGGGGGAAACCCAACTAAGCTTTCAGTGAGCCTTTTGAAGATTTTGTTTACCTGCTCAACTAATATTTACCATTGCTGTGATCAAAAGCTGGCCATCAAGCAAGGAGAGAAGCACAAATAATGTATTAAGTTGCATCAATGCTGGACTTCTGTACAACTGCTCTCACTGCTTCACTCGTCAGTAATTGTATTAGGAGTGTTTGATCTGATGGAAATGTTTGATGTATAGTAAAAGGCAGGTGTTTGACAAACAAATAGCATAGATCTCTAAAAAAATATATAGCTTGCAAGCACTCCCATTAGTATACAATTACAGTTGTATCTTTAAACCACACATCTTAACTCTGTCCAATTCTTTAAACAAACTGTCCCTTCCTTGCAGCGTTTCTCTCTTTCACTTTTCACTCTGCCATTTGTGTCATCACTTATCTTTCCACCAGTTATGTTTTAGTCTTGACTGATAAATAGAATTGACATGCTGCTTCCTGGGATACATTGTCTTCACCGTACCCCTCTCCTCATGTCTCTCTTCTTATTTGTTCACTCCATTATATTTCTGTTTCTATTTTCTCTGCAGGTGTGGTTCAGCAGAAAGTGTTGGGGATCATCCCCTCCAGCACAGCAGGCGGTGCTCAGACCTACACCACATTCCAACCCCGCACCACCACGCTCAACATTAGGCACAACACCCCGGGCTCCCAACAACAGGTATATCTGCCTTCTCCTTGCTCTGAAGTATCCATATAGATGTTCTAACTTAATCAATTTGTTCATCCTTTGTGTGATCACAACTGTAGTCTGTACATGTTCTGCTTTGTTAATTTCCTTATATTGCCTTCTGGTTTGTTTTGTTCTCATTGTATTTTCTACTATGTTTCCAAAAATCTCTAACATTACTATTTTGATACTTTTCAAATGTTATATAGCAGGTGACATATCTACTATCGCCGTACATTCTTTTATACCCTATCATGTATTTTCTATATATGTATAATCCCATATTGAAACCAAGTCGCAGTATTTTTAATTAGCTCCAGACATGCTCCTTTTTTGAATTTTGAGCTCTCTTTCTTTTGTCAGATTTTGACCATAAAGGAAAAAGATGCTGGCTTTGAAACAATTAATTAGTAACGTCTTCATGAAAATGTGCTTTTAGGTTCTGGCAGCTGGTGGTCAGATCCGTCCAGGAATGACAGTGATCCGAACACCGATCCAGCAGACAGGACCAATGGGAAAGACGATACTCCGCACACCCCTCGTGGTCCAGCAAGGTAATGTACTTTTCATGGGAGTTATAATACTTTTTAGTTGCACAAATAGCAACTTACCCTAAAAAAAAAAAAACAATCACTGCACACTGGCAGCATGTTTAGAAACAAGCTAAAATATAACTGTTTCATACTCTCTCTGTACCATGTGTGAAAGTCTAGCTCAATTTACCATCTTTATACACCTTTGTCCTCCAGGTCAGGGTGGACAGCAAGTGGTGACGCAGATCATTCGTGGCCAGGCAGTTTCCACAGCAATATCTGGTGCCAGCCCTGTTGCCACGGTCACTGGACAGGCGGCGGCGAGCCCTACCACAGCAGGCCAAACACCACCCGGCACCCCACGGGCGCAGGGGCAAGGCCAAGTTAAACTCACTCTGGCACAACTTACCCAGCTAACACAGGTTAGTGAAGGAGACACCGAAAAACCCCAGGATGTCACCCAGTGTGCAGGGTTTGAAATTAACACCTCCCAAATACCGATAACTTTATTTATTGATTTAAAATAAAGGATAGGATATATCAGTTACAACCTTTAGACAGTCTTGGTATTGAAATATAGACTTATTATATTGGTTTGTACACATTATTTTCACTTTGTTTTCCTTGAATTACAGTAAGAGAAAAAGGATAGGAAAATATTTAGATTCATTAATTGATTATGTATAAATATGAACTATAAGATGTTTTATTTCAGCTCCGTTATAAAAGGATGATTATGAACTGTGCAGACACCCTGGTCTCCACAAAAATGCAAAATGTAGTTCAGTGTAAAATTGTACCAAAAATATTTTAATTACATCATCTGTTTTCTCAAAAGTCAAGTTTATTTGTAGAGCCCAGTATTGCATACTGTTTTAATGGGCTTTACAACCACATACAAGCAACAGTTCATGACTTCAGCTCAAGTTAAGACAAAAAAAACAACTTTAGAACATATGGAGAATGGGAGACAGCTTGTGAGAGGCTGTTCAGAGTGCGAGACCCCTATTCTCAGATGGCTGGTGATGCAATAACAACTAAAAACATTTAACCAATTTTAAACAAATTTGA
This sequence comes from Percina caprodes, assembly GCA_013375575.1. Classification (NCBI taxonomy): domain Eukaryota; kingdom Metazoa; phylum Chordata; class Actinopteri; order Perciformes; family Percidae; genus Percina; species Percina caprodes. Next base: position 726,861 of record JABXJD010000152.1, read on the forward strand.
AATTTGGGGGGAAATTGTTTTACTAAAATTAATTTATGCTTTGGATAATGGGATATGTTTACAATTTTTCACCAAAGGCAGTTTCTTTTGGATTAGACTGGACGTTACAATGTGACAATTTACATTCCCCTCTCTTCTCTACCTCTCGTAGAAGCAGCAGACTGGGTCAGGTGTGGATCGGCAGGCTGGTGTCGGTGGTACCCAGCAGGCTCTGACGGTGATGGTTCAGGGCCAGGGCCAGACCACCGGTCAGCTGCAGGTCATACCTCATGGGGTCACTGTCATCCCAGGTCCCGGTCAGCAGCTCATGCAGGCAGCGCTGCCCAACGGCCAGGTGCAGCGCTTCCTCTTCACCCCCCTGGCCTCCGCTGCCACACCCACATCAAGCACAAGTATGATAAGAAATGTGCATTGATTTGCTTTCAGACAAACTCTTGAAAATAATTTGGTTTCATCTGGGTGATTTGCAGTGGATAATGGGGACATTTTTATGACCACCATCTCTCGCTTTCTCTCGCTCTCCAGCCACCACAGTTCCCACCTCCACCAAAACCCCAGCACAGCCCGCCCAGAAGGCTGCTGCCCCCGTTCAGGCAGGGGCGACCCCCTTGGCCACCACCAGCAACCCTTCGTTGGCCACCCCACAGGGCCAGTTACCCCCTCAGACGCAGGCCCACATGCCCATCCAGTCTCCCACCTCGCTGCAGGTGAAGACGCAGGGAGGAACCGTGCAGCTGCAGCAGACACCCCAGCTCATCAGCGTGTCTGGACTGCAACAGCAGGTACAGGTATGATTAGCAAAGAGACACTGTATCGTTAGACATAACCTTACTCCACTTCCCAAAACAGCTGTAGTTTACATGAAGCTACGTTTTGTAGAGCAGTAGGAGACTTTATGGTAATTGGGCTAAACAGGCTTAAATGTAAATAAGGCTCAAACTATTAAACCCAGGTACTGCTGTGAACTTCTAATTCATTCTTTCTAGCCGTGGGCAAGGTATTCCAATCAGATGGTGCTTTAAATTTAAAGGCACATCATCCAATTTCTTCGGAGATACTGGGAACAAAGAAAAAGGGGTATTCCTTATTTCTCAGACTGTATGTTGATCTATATGAGATTAGATGTTTTAAATAAGTGATCTAACTTTTTTTCAATATGTTTATAAAGTGTTTTTCCAAGTAGTTTAATACAAAGGGACAAAGAAAAGAAAAGAGGAAAGAAAAAGAGGAAGTAAATAAAAATAAAAACCTTGGGTGTATTACTCAAGACAATGAAATGTACTGTTTCTTCACTGGTACTCTAAGCAAGATGGTCTAAGAGCGCGTGCCAAATCTTTTAGAATTTTTTAAGATTGTTTGTCATGCCATATTAGGTTCTCTTGATATGCAATACAGAGGTAAATTCTTGAAGAGTGGCACATCTTCTGACTTCCAAAGCCTTAAAATCAGTCTCTTTTGAGGGACAGAGGGACTATGAGTCAATAGAGACATGGAGTAGCCAAACAGTGCCACCTCTGGCTCAGGCTTGAACACACAGTTGTACTTTATAGAAAGCCATTGGAATACTCAACACCAGAAGACATACAATTTTGGACATGTCCAGAAGAGGTGGGTTAAGGAACAGTCAGCTGACTTACATTGATCAGACAAAGGTGAAACAGTAGAGTATATTCTTTATAGTTTAGTTTTTGAATAATGAAGTCCATGCATGACCTTAAACTGGATTAAGTGATGTCTGACAGTGATAGAACCATATTGGATTCTACTGAGACTCTCCTCCCAAACAATATCTGGAGACCCAGTTCCTCTTCCCAAATTTTCTTCAAAGGGTGGGTGCCATAGTTCACCTGTTCAATCTGAAATCAAGTGTTTTGAATCTGGTGGGCCAAGCAAAAGACTATAAACCCTGCTTTCCTCAGGGAGGGATTTAAAATTAGGCAGGTTTTGGCGGACATAGTTCTTAACTTGTAGGTTTCTAAAGAAGTGTGTTGATGAAAGGGAAAACTTGTCTTTTTAGCTGAGTAAATGAGGCAAAATATTTGTCAATGTACAGATCTTTTAAAACTAGATGCCTTTTAGCCTACAATGCTCCATGCTGCCATATTTTCAAACAATTAAAGAACTATTCAGTTATTCAGTTGTGTCTTTACAGACCGTCCAGGTGTTGAGAAAACATCTTTCTTCTCGTGGCCTTCACGCCAATAGGCAATAGCTCTAAGATTTGCTGCCCAGTAGTAATGTTGAAAGCATGGTAACCTGAATTTGCCCTTCTCTCTGGGTTTTTGTTAATCAGTTTATCAGATATTCCTTGAGCTTTAAAGCCCCAGATAAAAGGCATGCTTATTGAGTCTAGTAGTTTAAAGAATGCCTTTTTAGGAAAATAGGGAAGGTTTAAAAAGAGGTATAAAAATATTGCCAGTGAGACAATCTTGAGAGCATATATACTACCCACCATAGAAAGCGGGAGCATGCGCCACTTGCCAATATCTCCTTTTAGTCTTTCCAGCTCCAGAGTTACTTTAAGGTACTTCAGCATGTCTATAGCTTTTTTTTTTAAATGGGAGTTTATGCAAAAAAAAATTGCTTCATGGTTATCCCCAAGAGGCAAAAACTTGCTTTTTTGCCAGTTAATTGTGTACCCAGAAACTTCACCAAATTACTTTATGATGTCTAACAGAATGGGAATACACTGTTCAGGCAGTGACACAAAGATCATCATCTGCATATAAAGTATTTCATACATCTTTGAGAGAGCTGTTTTGCCTGATACTAACAGCAAGGGCTAAACAGAAGTTTTAATATAGATGTATTAACACAATTCTAGGTTTCATGTCAGCTTTGTTAAATTTGTGTATATTCTGTGTTGTGACTGCAGGTGTTGGCACAGCTGCAGGCCCAGCAGGGTGGAGGCACTCTGCCACAGCACATCAAACTGCAGCTTCCTATCCAGATACAACAAACAGGGACCACCTCAGCTCAGGGAGGACAGGTAGTGCAGCAATTGAGATATTCCCTGTGGTACTGCCTCACACATTTAGACAGAGTATTCAAAATGGTATACCTTATCACACTATGCTGCCTGCACAGATTGGAAACGTAGTGACCATCCAGGCAGCTTCTGTCCAGGAGCAGCTGCAGAGAATCCAGCAGCTCAGAGAACAGCAACAGCAGAAGAAGAAACAAGCCGCAGAGGCCAAGAGAGAGCAAGCCCTCAACTCAGCCAGTCAGAGCGACATCATTCAGAAACAGGTGTGTATGTGAGCGTGCTCAGGCATTCATCATAGCCGTCAGGTCATCCTTCTCAGTCCAAGGCTCGCCCTCCCGCTTCAATCAGTAAACAGTCACCAGCTTCTAACCCTCTACTAAGGCTGGGTTTAATTTTTACAGCTTGGGCCCTGTCTCTGTTTGTTGGATTTAATACTGCCACTACTACTTTGTGTGTGTATGTTTTAATCTGTCGCTATGTGCATTTGACACACAATACTGCCTGGTCACATTTAATAATAATCCATTTCTGTAGATATTTGTAGTACACATTAAACATACCTAAAGTCACAAAGTCCAGATTATTGTATTTTTATTTTTTTGCAACTCATTGGTTTAAATATGTTTTCAAAATGTGTTCTTTCTTTGCTTCACTGTAGCTGTTTCTTCTCAAACTGTAAATATATGTTCTGTTGTTGTGACGTGGTTTGTTCTATCTTCCTGCGTCATTTGTTTCAGGTGGTGATGAAACAAAACGCGGTGATCGAGCACCTTAAGCAGAAGAAGACCATGACACCTGCAGAGAGAGAAGAAAATCAGAGGTGTGTGTGCGTGTGCATGCAAGCATTTTGGAGGGTATCATTGGAGGGATCAGACTCTCACCAATCATGCTAAACGCACTGTGCTACATGTGCACCTTAGAAACAATGCAGCACAGGAATTATGTTTAGGGTGGTTATATGTGGGACAGTTCTTTAAATTCGTATGTGTCCATATTCTCATCATATGGATCTCCCTTGGGCAGTCTGTACACTATCCTCTACTCTCTCCACTTGACTTTTATCCAAACACCACGTTGGGAGGTACTACACAGCGTGGGAACTTTTGGGTGTGTAACCACTAACAGCTGCATGTACTCACTATGACCCTACAAGCAAGAACACAAAGACAAGCCTATGTATAAATGAGAGGAGTTGCACAATAAAATCACACAAGGCCCTTCCAACTGTTTTTTGTAGGGATTTCGCGAATTTACACTTCCATATAAAAAGTCTATTAGCATCGACAAAATAATTCAGAAAAAATAATCATTTGTTTTTGTTCTGTAGTTTCCAAGTGACTTTCTGAAGACCCACTGTCTCAGGAAGTTTTTTGGCCTACTTTTACCTTTTTTTAAAAAGGTGCAATTTTATTCTGTAAGCATGTAGGACTACAACTACAAAAACAGAATCCATAAAATAAACGTCAAAGTAGTGGAATGTTAAGAGAGGCTTTTCTCCTTCCCTCCCATTTTATATGCTGTAGATAGATTATACTCTGACCTACAGTTGACTCTGACAACCATGTGTTTATGTCCACAGACGGTGTGTCAACACTGTACCCATTCACACAAACCTGAAATGCCAAACCCAGACTACCGTGACATCACTACAGCAGCTCTGTCTGTTGCTTGTCTCTGCTTATTTTTCATCCTTTTTCCAGTTCTTCTTGTCATCCTTTCCTCTCGCTTTGCCTTCAAAACACCACTCTGTTAGTAATAGCCTCCAACTCTAACATCAGTTTGCGTTTTTGTGTGTCCTGTTTCATTAGTCTCTTCCACTTTCATGCTGCATTTATGCTGTAGGAACCCTGGCCTATCTTTGACCTTAGCACCCATGCATGGGTTTGTGCGTTATTCACACAGATATGCACTAACATTCTATCATTGAACGTGAACCAACAATTTTCGATCTTACTTGTGAATGTTGGCGAACACAAGTGAACATACCGGGGATACCGGGCCATGAGTTAGCCTCATTTACTGTAATATATTGACAAAATGTTTGTGGAGTTTTTATCGTATCTCGTTTTTTATGTGTCTGCGACAGCTGTGGCCAGTTGCCTTATGTTTTAAGGTTGTCCGTACGTCCATCCATCTTTCCTATTCTTAAGGGAATTTCTTCAAATTTGGCACAAACTTCCACTTGCACTCAGGGATGAACTGAATAGATTTTGCATAACTCAAGAAAGAAACATTTCACACAAATCTCTAGTAGGATAAAATGTGATAATGAAATTTTATATCCAAAGGTCAACTTCACTTTGACATCATAATGTTCAGCAACAAAAAAAAAAAACGCTTTACTGGCGATTTTTCAGCGCCCAAACTCAGAAGTTGAGCCAACTGGTCAGATACCAAATTGGTGACCGTAATCTTGGGTGCCCACCTCGAAACAAGGGTGATTGTATAGATTTTTTGTGCTGCTGGGTTGAAGATGTTTGTCTTGTGAAGCATTAATGTTGAAAAAAAATGCACTTAAATTATGGCTTCAACAATACCTTTTATTAAATTCCTTCAAAGTCTTCACTACATGTTTTGAGTCTGGACAGACATGAATGCGAACTGCAACTTGACTGGTTAGCAAAAGGCCTTCAATCCTTAGCCGGTAATTCTATTTTCTTCTTCAGTGTTAAATATATGGCCTTACACATGACCCTGAATCCCCATGTGCATTTTAATTTGCTTGAAATGAATCTACTCCCATGCGACAGAAGCACAAAGTCTCATACAAACAAACACTGGACAACCAAATACCCCTCTAACATCTGCAAGACACGTGGCTCAGTAACATCACTACCTTGACTGCTTGGTTCTCACAGGAATGATGGCACAACAGCATCGCTTTTAGGAAATAGCCAATTTAGGTTTAGGATTTTAAAAGGCTTTTGTTGTTATTTTAAAAGTTGTTGGTACTAATGGAAGTTGCTGGCAAAAGCAAACAGTTTGATTTTCCAAGATTATTATTTGATATCTTATTTGATAGTTTGCTACAGAGAAAGGAAAGAGGCTTAGTCAAACCCAGGACGTTGTATTTATATAGTGTTACATAGAGCTGCCAGACTTGTGTTGAGCATTGACCCACACACTGCTATTTCTTATATGTGGAAAGTTAGATGTTCATTTTTTTAAGTAGCCAATATCCTTGCAGGTTGTACTCTCTAAAACATTGAAGCATTGTTTGGATTAATACCACTGGTGTGTCAGAGGGATAACTTTCTTCCTCTGTGACTTTGACTATACCGACTCTCTGAATTGAAGATTCAGACATGTGATAATTCTCCCCTCCTCCTTCTCTTTAATCCTTCTCTCTCAGCAAGAGTATTATGTATATTTTATGCCTTTTAAAAATACCCTGATTGAGTCACAGCCCGTTTTCACATGGGTCCTCATTAGATTCACTCTGGCTATTTCTTGAGCTGTGTTTTTAGGCAAGGCTGTACAATTTTGTACTGTATTCAATGGGCTGTTCATCCTTAATATACAGTACTTCACTATTCTACACAATATGCTTTTATGGTCCTCTAACTTTAAAGGTTAGGGGAATATAAGTCTGTAATTTATTCCTTATTTATCTTCTTTTTTCCTCTCTGTCTCTGTCCAGGATGATCGTATGCAACCAGGTGATGAAGTTCATCCTTGACCGGATAGACAAAGATGAGAGGCAGGCAGCCAAGAGGAGGAAGAAAGAGGAGGTGGTGGAAGCAAAGAGGAGGTTGGCCAATGCCAGCAAACTCTCCTCGCTCCTTTACAGACACAAAGAGAGCCTCAAGATGGAGATCCTAAAGAAGCGGGCTCTTCTCGACAAGGAGCTGCAGCTAGAGGCGCAGGTATGAAGGCTGGGAGGGAGGGACAGCAGAAACATTAAGAACAAATCTGTGAACTTTCAAATATCATCTAATGTAAACTTTTTCAAAACAAACACGTACACAAAAAATTAAGAAAATTGTCTCAAGAATGCATACAGCTTTGCACACTCAGCATGCAGTACTGTCATAAAGACAGTATTTGAATTCAGTGTTCTCCAACCATTTTGACCCCTTCTGTCCTGATATTACACTCATCAGGAGGAGCTAAAGAGGGACCTGCTCCGGATGCGGAGGGAGAAGGAGAGGGCTCAGGCTGCAGCCCAGCAGGCGGCCCAGGCTGCTGCCGCCGCCGCCCTCAACCAACAGCAGCATGCTCTGGCACACACGCATGGCATCACCCCTCAACACCACCTCACCACAGGTGTCACCTCCACACACAAGAGGAAACGGGAGGATGAGCGGGATACGACATCAGCCAAGTCCAAGAAGAAGAAGATGATATCGACAACATGCACCAAGGAGAGCAAAAAGGACACCAAGCTCTACTGCATCTGCAAGACACCCTACGACGAGACCAAGTATGATGAAGCTCTCTGGAGTACTCTAATTTAAATACTAGATTACCCAGGGGCAGGCATGGTAGTGGTAGGCACAATAAAACACTGTTATAAATAAAGAATTCCCCCAAAAAGTAGAATCTAATGGTAACCTTTATAACTTAAAACTCCAAAAAGTCCCAGCTCTTCGAGGTTGTACTTTCCAATTGTCCAGAAACTGTAAGGGTAGAGTTTACGGTACTGAACTTGGTCAAACACAAGCCTCTAGACTGCAACAAAAAGTGTGAAGCATTCATTCAGCCTGTGAGCAAGATGTAGAATCAGTTTTAGGACGAGGGATGGAATTTTGTTTAACGTTGATATTTAAACGTCACTTAACTGCATCCGACTTATAAAATGACAAGTAAAAATGTACTAATGTGGATAAACACCATGTTAAAAAGGTTTGATATACTGTATGTATTGACATACTGTAAACTAGTGTGTCTACTGGAAGACATTAGTGACAACACCTTTGTATCTCTAAAGGTTCTACATTGGCTGCGACCTGTGTACCAACTGGTATCACGGAGACTGTGTGGGCATCACGGAGAAGGAGGCGAAGAAGATGGACGACTACATCTGTGTGGGGTGTAAACGGGGCCAGGAGGGCAGCACAGAGGAGCTGTTCTGCATCTGTCAGACACCATACGATGAGTCCCAGTAAGGAGTTGCAGGAGTTTTTTTTTTTTTGCAAACGCGAATGTGTACAATCATCATTGTTGGTGCTTTAAATGTAAAACTGGGTTGAGGCTTAATAGAAGTGCAATATTGGGAAAATGTACAATCTCTCCAAGATCTAGCCTGCTGTAACCAAGTGCTTGAGTTGCCTTACAAGTTTATCTGATCAGAAATCACAAAGAAGGGATTAAATGTGAAAAAGTATGCCTTTTTGCTTTACTTAACCAATGTTGTTGCTTTGAGGAAATCAAATTTAGGTCTCTGTTTCGTCACTCTAACCTAACTACATGTTATCATTATCTCTACTTCTATTAAGCACATTGAAATACAATGCAATTGGCCCTCCATTACAAGTAAAAGTACGTCTTGCCTTTGCAGGTTCTACATCGGCTGTGACCGGTGTCAGAACTGGTACCATGGACGCTGTGTGGGCATCCTGCAGAGCGAGGCCAACCACATCGACGAATACGTTTGCCCACAATGTCAGTCGACAGAGGACGCCATGACAGTCTTCACGCCGCTTACGGACAAAGATTACGAGGGCCTGCGGAGAATTCTGCGTTCCTTACAGGTTAACAGATTTATTTTAGCTGCACAAACACACATGCTTCCAGTGTACTGTATACCGTGATGTACAGTATATACAATGTTTGTCCTACAGCCAAGCTCGCTAATGTCTCTTACCTGGCCGCTCAGGGGTAAAACACTACAGTAAGAAAGAAACAATGAGTGCTCTAGTTTTTTTTTTTTTTTGTATACACTAGTAAACCTTAACCCTATAAACAGTAAAACTATTCTGCAAACCAAAGCGATGTGTAAACAGAATTTCTACTAGAAAATGTAGAATCACTTCTACATTGCATTTACTGTGCAGGTACATGAACACGGTCATCAGTAGCTGAAGCAGCAGCGGCACCGTAATTACATGAAATAGACCAAACACTAACATAGTTCGTCGTCGCCCCACTACAGTGTAAGAGCAGCAAACAAAAGTCCTCTGTGTCTGTCTTATCTGATGGGATTGGCTCCCCAGAGCGCTCCTTGGACAGCTGCCTGGTCTCAGCATTTTTCTAGCTTTCCTTTTCTTTTCTCTTCCTCCTCCTACCTCCTTTTCCTCAAGTTTTCTCCTCCTCTCTCCAGTGTATGTGTGAGAGAGGGAGAGAGAATGTGTGGAAGAAGGTAAGAGAGAACATCTGTGTTGACCCACCTGCTTCCAGTGTCATTTTCATGGTGCTGTTTGTTTTTCTTCATTGGTTTCAGCTTTCTCAAGTGTTTTTTTTTTCCTTTTCTCTTTATCTCTCTCATGGCCCCTCCCTCCTCTGCAGGCACATAAAATGGCATGGCCATTTCTGGAGCCAGTGGACCCAAACGACGCCCCGGACTACTACAGGGTTATCAAGGAACCAATGGGTGAGATGAAATGTGTAAAAGCACACAAACGTAATAGTGCTTCTGACAACAAGGTCTGTAATGTAATGCTTCCCAGTGGCTGTATTTGGGGGAATTAGCCTCCAGTCCCATTTAGCTCAGCAGCTACTCTGGACCCAAGCTTTTTTTGTGGTCTTCATGCCATTGAAGGCCTGTATTTATGCACTTATCCTTACCTTTCTGCATTCCCCTCCTTTTCTGACAAGTATTATCACTGATCTGCTTTGGAAAGCATTTTTTTTGCCATTTTTTCCCATTGATAGCCTTTTGTAAAAAAAAGCATATTAATGAGGAAACTCTAGAAACTAATCTGCCAATCTTAAGTGCCAAACATAAACACGTTGCAAGTATTAGCTCATTTAAGATAATATAAACTTTTATTGTCATTGCACAGAGACCATACAACAAAATTGTGAGTGCCACAAATGAAGGTGCATTAGAGAAAAAAAAATAAAAAAGAGACAATAAATAGCTAAACAAAAGTTTCCATTACCTGGTGAGGCTGTTTTTTTTTTTTTACAGCATACCATTAGTTTATAAGGCCTATTGTGCTTTTCATTTGTGGTTGCCTTTATTTTTTGCTGCAGGTGACTTCAGCGGAAAGTCCAGATTAGTTTTTCAAATCTAGCTTGTTGGTGATTTTTAGTATTTGTGGGGGAAACCTTTAAACACAATGTTGTGTAAACCAAAAAGTGGCACAATAATAATAAAATCATCCCAGGGAGTGTCTGCAAACAGACCTGTTTTGGCCCTTTGCAGATCTATTTCAGTGAATTTTTGCAGGTGTGAAAGATTATACTCAACAATTTTGGTACAAACATTTATCAAGGTAGAATACCATACAACATAACATAATGTACAATATTATAGGTAACTATTAAATTAAAGCAGTGGTCCATGCTTTCTGAATACTGAGCTCTGAGAACTCTGAGTGGCTTTACAATGTGTACATTCTTTTAGTGTAGCTTAGTTATGTTGGAAAATATTAAAATTGTGACTCATGAATCCGCAGATAACCAAAACTGGGAGCAATCCCCATTCAGAAGATAAAATTGCCTCAGTAGTGCTGTTTGCATTTCCTAATTGCTTCAGGTTACTGGAAGCAACACCGAGTCTCTGTATCTTAAACACTGAAACACAGCCACAAGGAGGCAAGCAGGGAGGAAGGCCTCCAACTCAGATCAAACTGGCCATGTAACTGGGGACTTGCGTCAGCAGAGCCTTTTTGAACTTCCACACAAACAAACTGTTAATGAGCTGGTCCGGGTCTGCCGGGCTCCCTGTGGAAAGGGACCAGCCCCACGCTTAGCTCCTTTCGGCCCGGTCCTGGAAACTCTAGTTTTCCCCTCTCCCTTCCACTGAAAAAAAAGACCTTGTTGGTTTTCATAAAAAATAGCATTTGGCCGGTGTAGCTGCAACCGTTGGTTTGAGGGTTTTAGAATGAAATCTTATGACAGAGAAGAAGGAGGTCTTTGATATTGACCATGAGCTTGTAAGCCCCTGGCCAGCTGGGTGGGGGTTAAGGAGGTTAAGAGGGGGGATATGTTTGTTTAAAACGCAGCCCCGGGGACGCGGTGCAGAGCAAACCCCCAGCAGTAGCAGATTATATGAAGCTTTGGCTGTTGCCATTTAGCATCCTCACTAACTCAAGCTGAAGCTCTTACTTGATTTAACCAGGTTAGTAACAGTTAAAGTTCTTTTTAATGGGAGACCTTGACTTGGAAGCACAAATTTGATACTCTGATAATGACCTCCTCAGGAATGACAATCGGTCAGATCTCAGTAACTGATCTGGAAGGCTGACTATATCGAGGTTAAAACTGGCAGAAGTTTTGGATTTTTGCTGTCACATATAAAGTGATTAACAGTGCTCCCAGGAAACATTTGAATGTCTGTCAAACACATGCCACATAAGCTTCAATTACTTTGAAGCAGGCGTGCTGAACAAAGTCGATTAGAAAAGCCAGATATTTATCTACCGCTTCCGCTTATGTGATATTTGTCTCTGGCAAGAGTTGACACTCAAATGAGAAGGGTCTTTAATTCATTTCTATTACATTCTGTTTATTCAATCACTAACCAAATATATTTTTTTGAATCCCCTTTTACTTAGACCTTTACACTATGGAGGAGAGGATACAGAAGCGCGAATACATCAAGTTGACAGAGTTTGTAGCAGACATGACCAAAATCTTCGACAACTGCCGCTACTACAACCCCAGCGACTCGCCCTTCTACCAGTGTGCCGAGGTTCTGGAGACCTTCTTTGTCCAGAAACTCAAAGGGTTTAAAGCCAGCAGGTAAGATGGGAATAATGATAATGAGCAGCACTGATGGGGGCAGACAGACAAACAGACAGACAGAAATGTGGCAGCAGGTGACTTTGCCAAAAGCAAGGCAGTGTAAGCCCCTGGGTCAGAGAATGAAGTGTCCTTAAGAAAGAGACATAAGTCATTAGCAGATCCAGATGTACTGCTGGTTAGCTGACTCCGGCCTCCTTGAAGGTTGAGTGGAAGTACACTTTCTCTGATGAGATCAATACAATTTGTCAGACGCTTGTGGATTTCATTGACTCCTTCTCTTTGATTTCCTGGGTCACCATCTAGTGCTGCCTCTTAACATTTCATTTAAATTCATTTTTTTTCATTTGGAGTCGTGACTGAATGCTCATAAAACCATCAAGCTTCTTCTGTCCTCTTAACAAGTCAGCATAAGACGCCGACATGGTTAAATCTCCACAAATTAATTTTAAGAATGATTTATATAATACTTTGTATTATTTTAAAAGCCTGAATTGTTTGGGTCTGATAGGGATGCATGCCTTTCCCTGCCCTCCATACTTTATCTGCAGACTGTATGACCTTTCAACCCCTTGATCCTCTACAATTCTGTGTTGGTAGTTGGTAGCACATAGGCTGGGAAGTACAGAAAATGACTTCTGCTCAATCAGGGCTCTTCTGGCTGAGAACCAAAGCATCTGTAATATTTACCCTGTTCTTTATTGATGCTCTTACTGCTGTTCCCGCATAGACTGTAGTAGGAAAGCAGCAGATAAGCATAAATAACTCCATTTCTAAACTCACCTCACTGCATTGCCCTCACTGTGTGATGTGATTCCTTAAGGTGGATGTACACTACAAGATTTTACTAACAAGTTGATTTATATTTACATACATTACTTGTCGTTTATATGCCTTTGCTGTTCTTTTTTAACTTTGTACCTAAAGTGGTAATTTACTGAAGAACGAGCTGAACATTTCATGTCAAGTTTAAGTAGTTGAGTAAGTCTTGTGGTTTGCATCCAGCTGTGTGCCTTAAACGGTGATGTGCTTCACCCGCATGTATTTACTCCATCCATTCCTTCTCTCTCTCTCTCTCTCTCTCTCTCTCTCCCCTCTGTATCTCTCTCTCTCTCTTACAGATTGTGATGTCAAACTCCTGAGTGCCGAGGTCACTCTTTTTACTTGTTTAAAACAGCGTTAAAAACTTTGTGAGAAAGTGCATATATTAAGCCACACTGTAGGTGTGATCCTTTTTTTTTTTTTTTTAGAAGCAAAAGAAAGAAATAAAAGTTTCTACTGTCTAATAATTGCAGCCATGTTGGTAACACAAAGTATTTTCTTACACTTCTTGCAACAGATGACTGATATTTTATTTTTGAGTTGGATATAGGACAAAATATACAGTTTGTCATTCTCTTTCTTGAGATTGTTTTGAAAAACAAAAAGCTATTGATTGTGATTGTAAAATCTGTCTTCAGTTCCACACACAGATAACTTATCTTTTAATTTGACATAATTGTTTATGGAATTGGTCATAACATGCTGCAGCAGAACATTTTTACCTCATTTCTTAGCTGAGAATTTAAAAAAAGCATGCAACATTTACTAGTTTTTTATTGCTCTACCCATGTATAATGTTATTTTATGTGCATATTATATCTTTATGTGAAGGACTATTTTTTATGTTCTAAAGGAAATAATGGTAGGACCTGTAAAGATAGATTGGAGAAAAATGTAGTTTGGCTTCTCTGTTCTAAATATGGCAAGCTTGACAGTCTCCAATTTAAAATCAAAAGTCCTTGTACATACACTGTTTGGCCGACATCACATCATACACTTCGATAACATTTCACCAACATGGCTGTTTGGTTTTTGTCAAAAGTGTCTGACCCACTGGCAACCAATTCAGTTTGTTTTTTTTGTATTTCTCCTAGTGCATATTTTTGTCATATTGTAAAGCTTTTAATAAAAAAAGGAAACAAGACTTTTTCCAACTGTTTTCTTCCTCCTTTCTTTGCCTGTCTCTGTAGGTCTCATAACAACAAACTACAATCAGCTGCATCTTAGCTCCCTCCTAAAATCCAAGTGTCAAAAAGACAAGCCTTGTGGTTCCCTCTGAATGATTAAGCCCCGTGGTCCAGGTGAGGCTGCATCTGAATCGGAGCCCTCTCTGCAGGAGAGCATGCTCCCAGCTGAAAATCAGCTCACGCTGGTGACTAAAGCGCCTAACCTCCAACGCCTCCATTGCAGTGCTAAGGAGAGATGAGCCCCTTTTCTTTTAAAGTGTCACTGCGACATAATGGCAAAGAAGTCCCACCTTCAGACCAGGGCCAGGATGGCTACGCACTCTGTCGGGCAGCCTGCTTCATCCCAACCAGCCATTCCTGCCAGCGCATCCCATCCATGAGAAGAAAGCTCTAGATGGAGAAACGCAGAAAAAGTTGATAAGTTGGCTGGTTGGATGTTCAGCGGCAGTCTGTCATGTCAGCAGCGGACTCTTAAAACAGTTGTTTTTCGTACTGTAGCTGATCACTATTTTTGTGTATCCTCTATAGCAAAGTGTCAGCTTTGATCTTCCCACCCAGGGGTGCATTTTAATGATGTTTGTTGAAACATCTCAAAGCCTAGTCCCTGCCTTACATGGACATGTCCACAAGGTCAAAATGAAAATGCTTCACATGTGGCAAAAAGCAGGCATCACAACCATGTACAATACCTTCATTTCAGTTCATTCTTCTCATATTTAACAACTGTATGCCCCACGCCACCATTTTATTGGTCCCCCACCAGTAAAAAAAGAACTCCATTAAAGCCCATCAGTTTCAGATCCACTTAGTGCAGACCTCTCTCACCTTCCATGTTTCACACCTAACTCAACTGTTATTTTGACTAAACCCTCAGCTGTGTAGCCCTGCACGAAGGCTGAAGCAGCCTCATCAAACCCACTCGGTGGCACATTCACATTCAGTGGTACATTTCACTGTACATCCCCTGTCACTCTAGCCTGATGCTGAGATGCTCCATTTGCAATCAAAGCTAGTTTTTGAAAAATAGTCCAAAGGTGAGTTTTTCTGTTGGATTTAAATCACCACAAATGGGTCTAAACAGCACTCACTCTCAAGTAAATCAAGGGGTCTTGATTTCATTTAGGCCTGTCTAGTTAATTCCCAGCAGGAAATACCCAGAACCAGCCATCCCACCACACCCTGCTCCTCTTTTGACCTTTTACCATGTGTTCTTCTGAAATGCAAGTTAATAATGTTAAGTAGCTCTGTACTCTTTTAAACCTGACCATTTGGAAGGAGGTCAATTGGTGAGGAAGTGTGACTGTTAGGCCTTCGGGGAAGGTAAAACTTGTACAATGCTTAACTAACCCACATGTACTGTACCTCCCTCCATACACACACACTGTCTCATCAAAAGCTCTGTTTCTGTCAGTGGCTGAGTCTGTACGTCTCTCCCCCCCTTATCTATCAGCCACTTCTTCCAACATATTTCATTGAAGTTGACAGGTTGGCGCACATATGTCTCTCAACTCGCTCCTCAAAGCATGGTTAAGTAATTGGATAATGGACTTTTCCGCTCAGCATCAACTCAGTTATGTTGCGGTCTGCTGCAGTATGTCTGACTTTGAGTGGGGATTCGGGAGTCTTTGTACCGTTGGGTTTGTATGAAAATTTTATAGCTACATTTTTATCATATTTGGGAACATTTTTGTAATCTGTAATTATCAGTTTTTTAGGAGGGGAGCAGTCATAATACGCGGTTGTCTTTAAGTTGTTAAAAAAAAAAAAAAAAAAAACTTTGGTTTCAATCAGTTTTTTGTGTGTATGCAGAGTTGAGAGATAATGTAGCTGCCTATCGTCTTTACTGTGTTTGTGTGTCTTTCACAAATATTTCCGTCACTTTGTAAACTGATGATGATGTGTTTCATCCACTGTTTGAAACCTCTATTGTATATTATGGCTGTCCAAATATGTAGAGATAAAAGATTTTTAGAGCAGTAGAAACTTTTATTTTTCACTCTTTGAACCAGCAACTAAGCCCGCCTGTATATTTTAACTGTCTATTTTTTTCTCTTTAATTGAAGTGAACTTTACATTTTAGATGAAATGGCTCTTTATATTAAAAGTGCTGCATATTGTGAGCATAAAGGTTTTGAATGGGTGAGAGTGGCATAGTTAACTCTTGTAAAGAGGTTTTTTTGTAAGAAACCAACCAGTTCAGTATAACTTTTACAGTATATTGACATTGCATTTCTTGTATTATTTATTCATATCAATGAAAAGTTCTCCGTTGTTTTAGTAATGTTGAGGAAACGTAACTGCAGATTTAAAAAAAAAAGAACTATGTTTTTAACTGATTGTGGCCACTCTGAAGAGATTCTCTTTTGTACTTGATAGGACATTTCATCCTAGATAATAAAGTAATGTTTTTGACACCAGCTTTTGAAAGAGTTGTGTTTTCTTTGATTGACAGACAGGTGCCTGATACTGCAGAGCTCTAAAAGGGATCACAAGAACATTCAATTGGCTTCTGGATTTGATGGGGAGGCAGTGTACACAAATCAAGATTGGTGTCTTGTGAAACCATTTGGAGGACCTTATCAAAAGCTTAGCAACAGCATTTTGGACCACTTGTAAGTGATCCATTGATGTTTTGCTAAAGCAAGTGAAGAGGGAGTTACATTTGCTGAGACGGGATGAAATGAAAGCATGAATAATATCTCTCCATCTCAATGGGCCTATGCCTCGCAATGTTCCTCAGCTGGAAAACACAAGAATGAATCAAATGCAAGATATTGGTCAAGAGTAAGTGCCCAGTCCATAGTGATACCTAGATTTTGTACAGAACATTTAAAAGCAGTGGACAGAAAACCAAGACCTTCCATTTCCTTAAGGACAAGATTGGAAGTGGCAGCAACAACATGTTCAGTCGGTGTTGAAGAAATTATCTGCCATCTAATTTTGATAGAGTTTAGGTATAGATTGATTAACTATAATATTCTACATCAATTATTCCTTACCCCAGAAAAATTACATTCATTTAACTTTACCCTATCAGAAATGTGCTTCAGATGTGATACTGAAGTTGGTTCCTTCTTGCACTGTATCTGGCCTTGTATGAAAGTTAGGTCTTTTTGGCATGATATCTGCTCCACTTTAACCAGGATCACAGGAGTTAACGTTCCTGTAGACCCTGAACTCTTGTTTATTGGGAACTTTACAAGTATTCACCGTTTTCTAAACAATGCACAACTCAAATTTATTGAAATTGCTCTATGTGTGGCTAAGAAGTGCATTGCAGTGTCATGGAAATCTGGCTCCTATTGGCAGATGGTCTGTTGAGATGAATAGCTGCATTCTCCTGGAAAACATCACTTATTGTCTCTGGAAACAATATGACACCTTTTTGAAGATATGGCAGCCATATTTAGATCATATTGGTACATCTCTTACTCCAAGTACTTAATGTACGGTAGTCGTTTGTATTGACCTTCCACACTGACTATTTTATTTTACTTTTGTATGAATGTGTGTGTGTGTGTGTGTGTGTGTGTGTGTGTGTGTGTGTGTGTGTGTGTGTGTGTGTGTGTGTGTGTGTGTGTGTGTGTGTGTACTGGATATATATATCATTCTTTTTAATTTTTTCCCTTTCAATTGCGGGGTTATAAGGTTGGGAGTTTTGCCCTTTGTATGCATACATAGATATTAGATAGATGTTTATGTATATAATATATGTATATTAAGCAATGTAAGCCTATATATGTTGTTATGTGCTTATATGGTGTAATTTATGAAAACAAACTTGCACTTGATCAAGTAATGACAAACTAATTGCTATCTGATGCAGGCACAATGCAAAGAGACTGGGAGAAACAGAGGGCTCAGTTGAAACCACAGCTCATTATTCCCCAGGGGGCCTTTAGTGAGTTAATCCTGTCCACAATCAATCTTCTTAACTCTTGTCAATTAACTGTCCTATCACACCCTTCTCCCCCACCTTCCTCTCTTAACCCCACTCCAGCCGCTAAATGAATCCAGAGGCTTGCATGGATGCCGCAAGCACCGCAGATGGCCACAAGCCCCAAGTGGTTTCAATCCACCACCCCTGTCTCTTTCTCTCACTCCCCCCTTGTGGCTTGAGGGCAATCACACAGGAAGCAACTCTGAGATATTCCCACCTCCCTCTCCTTTTGCCCTGCTTTTTTCTCCCTCCTTCTCCCTTACATCCTCTGCAATGAGGAATGTCCTCCCGCTGCGATAGTAGCCAAGATGTGGAGCAGGCTCCTGTTTCCTGCCCGCCTGCATCTGTTCCCTCCAGCACTGATCCCAGATAGAGGCTTCCTCAAGCCTGGGAACTGACCGGCCGAGCTGACAGACAGACAGAGGGCGAGAAAAGAGGCTTAGCCCCGGCTGCCTTGACGTCCAAGTTCCCAAGTCAGTCTCTCTTCCCGGAGGCCAGACAGAGACCATGGTTGTTAAACTCTAATTAGAGTGTCTTACTTTTGGGTCTCCTTCCCGTGCAATCACTGGGAAGAATAATGAGGATCAATGTTTCAGTCAGTGGGTAGATGTATGTGATAACATGAGTGGAGGGTTGGTATAAAGACAAATAAATTCCTCACAGGGTCATTGAGTACAAAACAAATACACATTTTTATTGGGTTCATGTATAGTAAAGCAATGTAAGCATTCAGTGCAAGTTTTCCCTGTCATGAGCTCAGAGTCGTACTACAATTAAGCCAGGGATTTCTGATTAATTAAGAAGCTATCCCTTCAGAGAGACAGACCCAACCCCTCTTCTCCTGCTTCAATCCCGTCCCTGTCATTTTACATTATCTTTATTTCTCCTCCATCTTGCCTCTTGTCACTCTCTTTCTCTGATCCTGCCTTAATACTTTAAATCCCGCCTTTTTGAGCTTTGGCTCTCCCACAGAACGACATGGTTGAATGTAAGCAAGAAATCAAGAGCCATCGCAAAGAGGAGCTGTCACAGAGGCACTGTTTCCAGAGTCATGTGTCCAGGTGCAGAGAGGATCAGATTCCTGCGATTAAATATATGGCTTATTCCCTACAACAACACACCCCTTCCTCATTCAGCAAGGCCCCTTTTGATGTCCCAGTCTACTCTGGCAGATATTTCATTGTGGACACATAATTAAAGTTAGAAAAATAAGCTGCTTTCATGACAAGCAAAGGTCCTGTGTTCTCTCTCCCTTTTTCTCTCTCCTCCTCCACTGGGGTTTGTTGTTGGTTTTTCAGGCCCTTCATTCCCTCCCTTTGGTCCATGTTACAATAATAGTGCATATCCTGCTCACCAATAACAACCACAGTGACAACATGCACGGGATTGAGTGTTACAAAACAACATTTGGTGCAATACAACATTTTGCATTCATATAAATTTAGATGCATCATCGATTAATGAAAGGAATCAACATGATTAAAATGTTGGATTTTTGCACAATGACATATAGGGTTTTTACAGGTCCTAAAATGCACTAATCAACAGCCATTATTGTTATTTTTTTTAAACAGGATGTCTGTATGGAAAAAGGGTTTCTCTACAATATTGTGGAAAGGGTTGTTTTCTGGTATTTAATGGTAGCATGCTTTAAAAAAAACTACTGCGCCAGCTAGAAACACAACATTAAACCAATTGTCTTATCTGTAGGCATGTTCATACATATGTATGCTTGGATTATTGTGGGACTAAAGAGACTGGATCTAAATATGTTTATCTCTCAGCACAACTATAGGCTTTCTAAATGCACATGAATAAAACAGTAACATGCCAATGTGACCACTGATGCGAGATAATAAAATAGACCCTTTCTATAAACTTCAGATGAGCCACATGTCCATTTAAAAGTGAGCCAATTTTATACCTTTTTAATTCAGGGACTTCATGAACCAGTCATGAATGAATGAGGAGTTTGAGTGGAGTTTTTTTTTTTTCTTTTTTTTTAAATAATAGTGGGGACACCCTTGTTTGATGTCCCAAATGTAACAAAATGATTGTTGAATATCCGTTTAATTAAAGCTGCATGTGAGACCACAAGTAAGAACTTCAGGAACTTTACAGAGGAGCAAATAAGATGAACCAGGATAAAGATACATCATAGCAGTCCATGTGAAAATAAATCCATACCTTCCGCAAAATGTCTTCTGTCTTGCACAATACTGAGGGGTTAGTTATGATCAGTTTGGGTAAGCTGCAATGTCTCTTCCCCTGCAGTAGGGGGCGATAGTCTTATCTTTGGTTCATCTACACCTGGATCGGATGGCCTCCAGGGCTTTTTGGTGCCTCCGTTTGTTAAACCTCTTGACGTAGTTGTTGCTTCGCAGGAGGCCATCTCCAGGCTTCAGTTTACCTCCCAGCAGATTCAGGAGGTCACTTGGAAGATGGCGCCTCTTGTGGTAGATCTGGCCCATTATAATGTATCTGGTCCCTTGGGAACAAATAGGGGAAATGTTGAAGTGAGTGACTGGCAGTTGAGCAATTTCCATGTTTGCACTAGTGGCACCCCCAGAAATTTGCAATAGAGGTCTTCAGATGGTGCCACTGAAAATCTTGGGGTGGCAATACTAATTATCTGATGTGCATAGACTAATACTAGTAGTTTTATGGGATACTTTGTAAACCGGCTCTGTGTCCTCTTTGTGTGAGCGGTGTGTTTAGATGAATGTTGTGAACGTTTGGCTTCTGTCCGTGGCGCCAGTGCAAGGAGCTCCGAGCAGCGGAGGTCTGCCAATAAACGCTCCAAAACTCCATGGTGAACCTCGGCTGGGTGCTCCGTGCACTGGTGTTACAGAGGGAAGGCAAACACCATTCATCTCAAGACACCACCCACACTGCCATGGCACAGAGCTGGATTGAAATCAGCAAAATATCTCTTTAACATTTTGAGTTCCACAACAATCCTATTTTTTTGTATCTGTATATACATGTTAGGTGATTCTTTGTTTCTCAAATAGACTAGTTGTCCTTTTCCTTAAAATGAAAAATATAAAGCTTTTTGCATATGGCATATCATGCATATGCAATTCGCAGGAGGGGGAGCAGGGGTGGTTTGGGGTACATGCTGATCTCAAGAAAACATAATTCCCAGATGCCACCCATGAATACTTTGGTGGAAACTTGTAATAGACTTAGCTTAATTTATGGGCCTTGACACTTATATGCCCTACTTCTGTCTGAAATCAGTTTCATTCTTTTTTTTACTAAAATAAAAAGATTTTGTCATCCGATCCTTTTAGTTTATGAAGCTTCTGAGGGACTCTGCTACACTCACCGAGTTTGATGTCAGGGCAGGGTTTGCTGCACTTATATGTGTCCAGGACCAGAAGGCGAACTTTGAAGAAAAAGATGTCTGGAGTCACATAGAGATGACTCATCTTGTAGAAGCCATCACTGCTCACCATCAGTGTAATGAGGCGTATTCCTTTACGCAACACATCAATGTCGTGAACTACCCCATTGACAGCTGTTAAAGAATGAAAAACATTTGTCAAAATGCAGGAAATTCATAACATTTTACTGTTGTTTTGTCTACCTTTGACAAACTATCTTTGTCTCTCGGTGGGTCCTTACCAAACTCACTGTAGCAGTAATACTCTCTCTCCTCCTTCTCCTTCCTGCACTCGTTCATGCAGAAGGCATCATGTGTGAAGTCGGACTCTGTGGAGAAGAAGCAGAGGACAGGATGGAGGGATGAAAAGAAAAGAGAAAGTGACTGTCTCCTGCCAAGCCCATCCAGAGCCAGACTCTCATTCCCGCATTATTAGAAAAAGGACAAGGTTGTCATTACAAATCGTGGCAAGGCGTTGCATCCCTCCACATGGGACTGGGATATGGGATCTTTATTACAATATTAGGGACATTCTCTCTGGCTTTGCATCAGTTTCATCACAACCTCACTGCACACAAAGGGAAACACTGACAGCCAGATTTGAGGGAAGTGGTTGTTATTAGTGGCAGGGGATATTCACTAACTACCAGTCATTATCACTCTCTGAGTGAACTTTATGAACTCTATATGTAGTATCTATCATCTTACTATGACTGATGCATTTATACAGAAGTAAATCCATTTATACTTCTAGATTATTATTAGAAAGGAATCAGTGGAGAGTGACAGTAAATATAGGAACAGAGATGAGGGATGACATTCAACAAATGTCCCTGGACATGGCATGGTCAGCATGTAAAACCTGTTGGCCATCCAGATGCACCAACCAATTTTGCGTTTGAGCCCTTTTATCCCTTTTATTTCAAAGGCATTTTGTTAATTTCGTAGGTTTGACTCTTGTGTTCAAATGTTACAATAAGCCTCTTTTAACTTGGCAGGAAAATATATGCATAAATATTTATATATATCATTATCATATATCAGATATACTTCAGTGACTAATGCTAAACTAATACTAAACTGAAATATATTGTAGTAGGTTTTAGTCATTTGTCATTGTGATTGTGTAATGTCCTTTTTTAAAGGTTATTACTGGTGATAAATACTGTGATATTAAGCATCCAAGATTTTCCCAGATGGCTAAACTGTCGTTTCAATCTTTTGAAATGTCATTCCAAAAGGGGAGTTTAAGACATGTACAGCTGAAACTCAATACAGTAACATGTAAAAAATCTGAATATGTGGACAAGTCAATACAAAGGTCAGCCTCCAAGGTTAGGACAGAACAAATCCTCCCATACCTCGCCTCAGGATGTCGAACTGGTAAAGCAGGCTGGAGGAGCGCCGGTTGAAGACGACAGGCGGGCGGCTGTTGTTCCGGGTTGCTGAACTGATACCGGACTGATAGAGACTGGACTTTCCCGGCCGGTTCTCCTCTGGGTCCAGCCGTCGGTTGGGAAGATCTCTGTGCAAGGAAGGGGCAGGTTGGTGCGGCTGGGCCTGAGGATGTGTGTGGGGTGGACCCTTGGGTCTGGAGTTGGGGTGTCCTTCTGCTTCACTCTGTTGAGGAGGACTAATGTTGGACTGGGTCTCCTGGTTGGTTTTCTGCACAGTGCGGTTGTTGGTGGAAGCAGCTGTAGCGCCTGTCAGTGGGGTTTTGGGAAGCAGACCAGCAACTTCTGCTCTGGTTTTCTCGCTGTTGTGCTCCACCAGACGGTCGCTCTTGGGGCCTTTTTTGCTCTTGTTGTGGGGGCTGTGGTGGCGAGGGATGGGAGCCAGGTCACTGTGCTTTGGCCAGACAGCAGAGGGTAGAGGATGGAGGGCGAATTTGGACTCGCCAGTCTTGCTGCTCTTCTCTAGAAGCTCATTGATGGGCAGGGAGGGTTCTTTAACCACCATCCAGGTCTGGTTGCTCGGAGCTGGATCCACAAAGCTGGTCTGACCCTTTTCTATCAGGGTGTACAGCTCTGGGTTGACACAAACAAAACGTTATTTCAGAAATTCTTTTCAATTTTACATAGTATGTTAATGTCATATCAACGCCTCTCTGGTCCTCCAGTAAGACAGCAATGGATTCATTTAATTTACATAATGGGCTAACTGTGGATGTTCCTTGAAGCATATCTCATGGGTTAGGATCTTTCTTTAGCTTAATTAATTTGACAAATGTTTGTGTTAGTACTTTAATTGGAGCTTCATCATATGTAATTGTCATTGTGAGAACTAGACACTTTCATATACAGGGACACAACCTTAGCATAAGTGGGTATATATATATATATATATATATATATATATATATATATATATATATATAGTATATCTAACTGCATAAGAATCTACAGCTCACATATTAGATTTTAAAATGAACCAAATCATAAAAGTCCCCATCTAACTTATTATTGATGTAAATTATTACTCACTTAGCATTTTATCCAAACCACATTAAATAATTGTGTTGAACAGTAAATAACAAATCATGACAGAGCAACCTGCTATGAAATTAAACTTGTATGCAATATATAGACCTCCTTAAAAAGAAAGGAAAACGTGTAAAGCATCGAGGAAGGGTGTATGTAAAAGGAAATCATGTTTTCTCCAACACATGAAAAAACTACACATACAACAAAGTGCACTCACCATTGACAACATGCTCCTCTGTCTTGTAAAGAGGAAACCCCAGAAACAAGAGAAACAGAATAATCCCTGTCATCCTGGATGTTCAATGTAGACACACTTTAAAGTCTGCTACAGAGAGGTTTATCCTGGGATTTTTATACAGGCTGCTGAGGAATGAGATGGGATGGGGTGGGCAGGGGGATGGTGGGACGTCCCTAACGCAGAAGTAAACACTTTGACATGACACTCCTTTCATTCATAAATGGATTCTAAAAGGACTCCCATTGTTGTTTGCTATATAAAAAGCCTAAATGTGGTTCTGTGTAACTATTTTCTGTTGGTTTACCAAGTAGGATTTTAGGTAAAAGACAACTAGGTTTACCTTCTGGTGTCTGGTGTCCAACAGAATGTTCAAAAGTGTCAGTGTTGATTGTTTACTTGCTTTGTTTGTTTGTTTTTTGACACTACCGGTCAAAAGTTTTGGGTCACTTAGAAATTTCCATTGCACTCCATTATAGACAGAATACCTGGGATCAGTTTCAGCATTGTTTTTTTAACCAGGGCAGCAGTTTTCAGATTACATTTTGTGCTTACATAATTGCAAAAGGGTTCTCCAATGTTCTCCTTTAGTTTTTTAAAATGATATTAGATTAGTAAACAGAATGTACCTTTGGAACATTTGATAAATGGTTGCTGATAATGGGCAATGTAGATATTGCATTAAAGATCAGCCACCCATTCCAATCAGCTGGTGTTCTGTCTATAATGGAGTGGGATGGAAATTTGTAAGTGACCCCAAATTTTTAGTAGTGTAGCTGGACACATTTAAAATACACTCCACTTCAGGGCATGTGATAGCAACTACTCCGGTAACATTAGCTTGCCTTGTTGTGAGGTGGAGGTGACGGTGTACCTGAGTGTATTTAATATCAATGAGTGTTCTCTGCCCTCTGGTGGTTATAATGAGGAATGGCAGCAAATCGATACATTTGTCAAATTAGTCTCTTCCTAACCTATAGAGTTTGACAACTGTGGTTCCCATTCATATTCTAAATTAGAATTTTGCCATTAGCAATAACGTCTTAATAATTTGTATCTGCAGAGACCCTTTCTGTTTTCTCTCTTTTATTTTTAGTTTGCTGTGTGCGGGACAATTCTGGGCGGTATCAAGGAGCCTATGGGCCCCATGCGGATGTGTAAACCTTAGCCAATAACAACATGCAGTGAATAATTAACAGATAGGGCACATGTAACTGATAAATTATTGCACAGTAATTATTGTACATAATTGTCCAAGAATATTGAGATGTGATGAGATGAAAGATACATGCTGTGAGTCCAGTTTTGACACTCTAAGAGTGTATTACTCAGAGGGAGGAGTTGTATAGTTTGATGGCCATGGCCAGGAATTACAACTGTGGTGCATTGTGGGTGTCTGAGTCTGACCAGTGTGTGGAGTGGGTGGGAGGAGTTCTCCAGGATGGACTGTATTTTGGACAGCATCCTCCTCTGTAAGGAGTCCATGTCCACCCCAACAACATTACTGACCTTGCGAATCAGTGAGTCTGTTGGTGTCTGCCACTCTCAGCCTGCTGCAACAGCATACAGGAGAGTATAGCCACCACAGACTCATAAAAACCTCATCGGCATTGACTGACAGATGTTGAAGGACCGGAGGCTCCTTAGCCAACTGTGCACATTTATTTCAAATCGTCTTCAATAGTTTTGCACCACATTTTATACACATGTTTTTTCCATTAAATAAATGCATTAGTTATAATATAAAGTAAAGAAAGAGTTGACAGAACATAAACGTGCATAACTAGGTCTTCCTGCTGAGTGGCAGTTTTTGTGATTTTGTGTTACAAACATTTTTTGTTTATGCATTTAGAATTCCTGTCTTATAGCTACAGTACATGCGGTTTAATACTAAGTACTTAACTTTGTTGGCATTGCTGTTGAAGGCTCAGATTAAGGAGCCCGTACTGCGTTGTTTAAGCGTGGCTGTCAACAGCATTTAACTCTGGTGTCGTCCATAATCACCTGGCTAGAATGATTGTCTAAGTGAGTTGTTGCGGTTAAAGATTAATGGTTTTAACATTTGCTAGAAATTATTCACCATCATCGAAATAAAGGTAGAAAGTAACACATACTTAGGCCCTGAAAAGGAGCTAAATGCGACCCAGATGGGACTCGAACCCACAATCCCCAGCTCCGGAGGCTGATGCCTTATCCATTAGGCCACTGGGTCATTACGTAGCTAGACGTGGAAAATAACCTTTATGAAGATTAGAGACAGGATCGAAATTAGCAATAGGATGTGTATTTGAGCATCTAAAATTTAATAATACATTGTTATGTAAGTAAAATGTGACCCACGGTACAGTAGATATATCAGAAACGGCCACAATAGTACACAATCAAAACCAACCAGCCCACAAAGATGTGGCAGCTTTATCTCGCGATACTAAAAGCGGTTGCCTTTGACTACAGCTTTGTTGTTTGAAGCGTTTTAGTTCGACTGACCAATCAAAACTCAGAAAAATAGGGCGTATATAAATGACGTCACGTATCTTGTAAAAACTACAAAAGATCTGTAAGGTGAGCACGTCGCACATGTTGTGTGGCCAATTTTACATTTTTCAACACATATCTAACGTTTGTTACATCCATAGTTTATAATATGAGTGTATTATTGTTGTTCTTATGAATTTCAACGGTTTTGGGCTGTTGGTATACCAGACAGGAGCTCCGTGTGCGACGGGCCACATGGTGTTAGATAACCGGCTTGGCCTCAAGACAAGCGGGCAGTTAACGGCCAGCGTTTGCTAATTCACCGCCTGCTAGCTAGAAAACATAGTTAACCAGAAGAAGATAGTGAAAGCAGCCGTTGGTAATCGTTTTGGTTTAAATTATCATCTTTCAACAGGGAGTATCTATAACGTTATTGGAATCGATTGTCTTGTTAAACGGTCAGGAATGTCAGCTGGCAACGACAACGGAGCTCGACTCACCCAGTTCAAAAACAAAGGGAGAGATGCCAATGTAAGTTCTGCAAGTGAGACCCAGCATTAGAACATGAATTATATAGCTAGTCGTCTTATATTGTTATGGGTATCGACTTGTTCAGGAGCTACGGCGCAGGAGAGCGGAAGTCAACGTGGAGCTACGAAAAGCAAAGAAGGATGATCAGATCCTGAAGAGGAGAAACGTCGAGAGCCTTCTGGACGAGCCAACCTCTCCTCTCCAAGAGAAAGATCCCAACGCACAGGTAGACAGCAGCTCTACAGCCCCTTTCACACACCAGCTAATTGATTTGGCTAGACACAGTAATGGTAAACAGGCCGCAGCTCCATGTGTTTTCCGTGTCTAAAACATCTGATTATATAAATTTCATGCACAGGCAAATTAAATCTGCTTCACAGTAAAGCACAGAACACATTAAACACACGAGATAGAAATACACCTTGTCTATATTTTCCTTTTTTTTGAAGAAAATATGAAGGTAGTCATAGGTACAGTAATGTGGCTTCATAACATAAATAATAACCCAATGGTGAATGACACCAATAATAACTCAGTGGTGGTTAACACAAACCAGCCACCTGTGTATGGGGTCAACTAGGCCAGCTAAATGAACTAATATTAGGGTCAATATTCCTTCATTATTTGCATTCAGTACACAATAGTCAAGACATCAGCAAATAATAGGTCAAGTGTTTTTTGCATTGTCCTGATCCTATAATCCTGACCTCAAAATATTCTAAGCATGTTTCAATGAATTTTAAGGGTTATTTTTAACTTATTTGACCCAGGTTTATTGGATAAATATACTGCTTATGTTTATTTTCCACAGCCTCCTCAGCAATGGTCTGTGGAGGAGATTGTAGAAGGTGTTAACAGCCAAAATCTAGATCATCAGCTGCAGGCCACGCAGGCAGCCAGGTAAAATAATTTTATAAAGAACGTTGACTGTCGAGTTTTGATGTGCTAATGTAATAAACTTGTTACCGTGGCATTTTATGCTTGCATGCGGTTCAGAGGACCAGTGACATGTTGCATTTTTTTCTTCTCCAGTCTTTCATCATTACACTATCTCTACTGTAGACCATTCCTAAATCATGATGTCCATCACACTAGTTTCAAGCATATTCTTTTGTGGACTTGTTTCTACTGAATAGGAAATCAATTTGTTCCCAAACCTGTTAAACATGATAACCCCTGTAGTGCCAGCAACCTTTACTCTGATGACAATTAAAGTTGCTTCCTTTTACTAACTCCCCAACTGTTTTTACCTGATGTATAGGAGGCTCCTCTCCAGAGAAAAGCACCCACCTATAGACAGCATCATTGCTGCCAGCCTCATCCCAAGGTTTGTTAGTTTTCTGGCATTGTCTGAATGCCCCCCCATCCAATTTGAGGCAGCTTGGGCCCTGACCAACATCGCCTCAGGTACCACAGACCAGACCACTGCCGTAGTGGAAGGAGGGGCCATCCCAGCCTTTATCAGCCTGGTGACATCACCCCATCCACACATCAGCGAGCAGGCCATTTGGGCCCTGGGTAATATTGCAGGTACTGTAGTCCGACAACACTCAACAGCTCTTTGTGTTTGACTCACTTGTTTTACTTCTGTTGCTCCATTACTACATCCTGCAATGTTATATTATGCATAATATTTTTCTAGATATTGGTGATGTGAGGATCTGTTGTTATTGTTTTTTGTAACTGTCTTAATGTGTTGTTGGTCTCCACAGGCTATAATATTGAGGGATTTTGAATATATGTAAAAGAGTGTGTGGTAAAAATGTTAAGTGAGTCAAATAACTCGCACACAGTGAGTTATTTGTCTAAACGTGATTTCATACGCGATTAAATGGAACCCATAGTTTATCGAAGTATCAGTACTGGTTGTTTTCTCAATCAGTAAAAGTATTCGAACACGGTAATAGATCAGGGTAAAGGCAAAGTGTAGGACTAGCTCTGAAATGCTCCACAAACTTATGCATTTTTTATGATGAATACCATACTGTGGTTTTCCTTTAGTTACAGTGTAGTTTTTTCTGTTCTGATTGCACTACTGACTGTAAATGTCTATTTCCCCCCCAACTCTAGGTGATGGTTCTAACTACAGAGACCTAGTGATCAAGCATGGTGGTCTCCAGCCACTCCTAGCCCTGCTGGCAGCCCCTGACCTGTCTGTGTTTCCTGTGAGTTTCTGTCAAACATTATTGCACTGCTGGTTGGACATTTTCATTTTACATAGCACTACACTGCCCTGGTATTTTCTATTCAGATATAGACATCCAGGCTGTCTAGGTCCAGTCGAGACGGGCTGCTGTTGGCTCTTGGCAACACTCAACACTTTAAAATGGCAAGATTTCCATGGTGTGGGCAAATCAACTGAGTCAAGCTGTTTGTGGATCTGTAATATAATTAATACTCAACCAGAATTGACTGGTCTGTCCTTTAGTGTCCTTTATTGGCATGGTGTTATTTCAGTTGGCTTAATAGCTGGTTTGATTTGCATTGAAAGATGATCTTATGGAAAGTTCCCCATGACAATCTCTATGTATGGTGAAGGGTATGTGATGATGGGGGGGGGCTATTTTAATTCCAAAAGCCAAGGGAACTTTTATCAGGATGCATAGTATCCTGGATCCATGAAATAACTGGCCTTTAAAAATAAAAATGTGCCTGCCTCTATGGGAATTTAACATAGGGGTGTCACTTCTGCCCCCTGTATTTTAAAGAACATTTATTTATTTACAATACATTATTCATTCACAAGAAAATTGGTGTCCTTTTTAAAAGGTTGGATTTTCCTAATTTCTTAAATGAAGGCATTAAGATCAATTTCCAAATGATGTTTTTTTATTCCTTTTTAAAAATCAATTTTAGCATGCGTGTGTAAACTTTCTCAAGCCACTCTAGGTATCCCCTACCACATTAGAATTAGACCCTCATTCAAGTTATTGCATAGTTGAGAAGCCTTTTACACTCAGCAGAGTGGTCTATAATTTCACTTTGCTTATGCACCTGAAAAATTTTATTTAGTGATATCACAGTACCATCATTCAATGGAGTTATTCACATTGTACAGATTGCATGATTCTGCAAAATATAGACTTCACAAGCATTTACTTAAAATGCAGTCATTTAAATCCACTGACAAGTTTTATGGATTCAAAAATATCCTGAGATTTATTTATGTATTTGGTTTTGGAAAGGGCTAATGTTAAAATGTGTTACATTAAACTTATTCTGTTTGGAGATGGCTCTCTTTAGAGATGTCTTTTTAAAAACTTGAGTCTTGTCAGTCTTTGTTACTCCGACAACTATCATGTTATTACATTTTGTTGTAAAATAACACTTAGCTCTTAATCCACCATACCAGTCTGGCTACCTGCGCAATGTCACCTGGACGCTGTCCAATCTGTGTCGAAACAAGAACCCGGCACCTCCTTTGACCGCGGTGCAGCAGCTGCTTCCTGCCCTGGTGCGTCTCCTGCACTGCGACGACAGGGAGATTCTGGCCGACACCTGTTGGGCCGTGTCCTACTTGACCGATGGCTCCAATGAGAGGATAGAGGTGGTGGTGCAGGCTGGCCTGGTGCCCCGCCTAGTCCAGCTGCTAGCCTGTGGGGAGCTCTCCGTTGTGGTATGTGGTGTTGAGTTTATGTCAAAAGTTACTGCTGTCACATTTGAAGCTGCAGTTAGTGCACTTTCTACAATGTTCATATTCAGTTAGTACAACATTGATATTCAAAGGAATTATAAATGAATATTACCTTCATCCATCAGAAGTAGCTGCTCTCTTGATTCTATTTCTGCCATCATGAAAGTGTTTGATGAAAGTCTTCGTGCACCTTATTATAATTGATTGTACCATTCATTGGATCTAAGATTGCTCATTGTATAGTTACACATACCAGCACTCTTCATTACACCATCTTTCTTTTTTGTGGATATCCTCATGTATATTTCATTGCTTACCTCAAAGTTGAAGAAAACCACTTTATGTCTAGGTCATGTTGTTAAATGTCTGTTCTCATTACTTCTCTTATTTGTTCACTCCTGCACAACTGGAAAATCTTTCTATCAGGTGTAGGACAGATTACTGGTATGAAAGTCTTGTGTGCAGAGATGTGAACCATTGTAACAGAAAATCAAGCTTATTCTGCTGTTGCATGCATTGTTGGTGGCTTCAGATAGATGGTTTGTAACAATAATACACACAGAAATGTAGGTGTCATATTCATTGTCATCACCATCATCCCCTCCATATATTCCCTAAATTGTGAATGCTACAGATAATTGACTTGCTCTCCTTCCCCTCCCAGACTCCAGCCCTGCGGTCACTTGGCAACATTGTGACTG
This sequence comes from Percina caprodes, assembly GCA_013375575.1. Taxonomy (NCBI): domain Eukaryota; kingdom Metazoa; phylum Chordata; class Actinopteri; order Perciformes; family Percidae; genus Percina; species Percina caprodes. The sequence continues at coordinate 758,093 of JABXJD010000152.1, forward strand.
GGACAGATGAGCAGACACAGTGTGTGCTGAATGCAGGTGCTCTGGCGATGTTCCCCAGCCTGCTGCGCCACCACAAGTCCAATATCCAGAAAGAGGCAGCCTGGACAGTGTCCAATATCACTGCTGGCAAGGACAGCCAGATCCAGGAAGTTATTAATGCAGGCCTGATGCCAATGCTGGTGGAGATCCTCCAACAGGTCAGAACACAAGAGCAGACAGAAATTATAACCAGATTGTCACAATAATCCAAATGAGATGTAATCAGCCATGAAAAGTCAAGTTATATTCCAGTGATCAGTGTGGGGAAAATTGTTTTCTTTATTTACCCATCACCCTTTCCTGAACAGTAGACGGCAAAAGGCAGCACATGGGCTCCAACTCTAGTTTTGAGACCAGTCTTGGAGTATTCCTAATATCTATGGATGCATGCATGCATTTATCAATAACAGAATCACAAAGAAAATAAGATAATTTATTCATACTTATATTTGATGTTTTTTTAATCGTATTTTCTGTAACTGAATATAACCTGACCAGCCCAGTCACTTGCCTGTTCCCCAACTTCTCTGTGCCCTGCTGCTGATTATGCATAGTTACTACTATTATTTTATGAACAAATTAACTGATTTCTGATTTACTAATATATATATATGATGATTTTGTGGTTATTCATAAAGGCATGTTAACTATATCTTAAGTATCTCTAGTTTATCTCTATACTTTTCTCTGGCCGTAAACATCAGATGTAATTTCTGTGTAGGGAGACTACAAGGCTCAGAAGGAGGCAGTGTGGGCTGTCACCAATTATACCAGTGGTGGAACGGTGGTGCAAGTGGCCTATCTGGTCCAATGCAATGTTCTGGCGCCTCTGCTTAATCTGCTGACAGCCAAAGACAGCAAAATCATCTTGGTCATTCTGGATGCAATCTACAATATTTTACAGGTATATTGGCAAGACCTTTTTGCTATATTTGCATTGGAGATGTGTGTGTGTGTATATATATATATATATATGGGAAAATTCTCCTAGCAGACATTTGTTTTTTAGGTCCTCAGGAAATGGAGATTAACACTGTGGGTTTCTGAGATTAGAAAACATGGAAGATTTGCAGAATTTAATCTCCATCACATTAGTCTGAATGGTGCAGATGGATTCTTGACATTCAGATTAAAATGGATGGTCACAGGTTCATCTGTTGGCGAGGGAATGATTAGTCTTACAGTTTTTTTTGTTTCTTTCTCAACAGATGGCATACAAAACTGGTGAAATTGAGAAACTGTGCCTAATGATAGAGGAGTTGGGTGGTTTGGACAAGATTGAGGCTCTGCAGTCCCATGACAACGAAGCTGTCTACAAGTCCTCTCTCAACATCATAGACAGATTCTTTTCTGATGAGGTAAGTGTCACTGAAACGGGTTGCCTTCAGACTAGCCATGCAGAAAGCATTGCTACATTTTGATAAATGATTTCAGTAGGTGAAAGTGGACCATTCCGAGAATTTAAGAGATGACGACGATGATCAGCACTAACTTTGCAAACACCCATTCACGTATTAAAGGACAACAGTCTTGGCAGAGCTGGCAGGGTGGCATAAGTCACTTGTGTGGTTACTCGTCGCTACTTACTGATGCCAGAGAATAATTGTGGAGTGTGACGCAGTAATACAGTAGCTTGAGCTTGATGTTGGCTGGTTTCTACAAGGTCACCTTCAATATAAGGCTCATTTTAATGATTAATGTGTGTTTTGCTTTTCCTGGTAAAAATCATTGACCAAAGGATTTCGAAATTAAAAAAAAAAAAACTTGCTTACATGATCTGTCTTTAATGTAACTCAATTAAAAAAAGACCCTTTCTTGGCTGACAGAAATTTACCTAGTTCACAGAATCTATATCAATCCATGAAATGATCCATAAAACATGCTAAGGCTTGGTTAATCCTCTAATGCTCCTCTCCCCTGTCCCTCTCGTTTTTCAGAATGATGATGAGTCTGTGGTTCCTGAAGCTACTGCAGACTGCTACACTTTCCAAATCCCTGAAGACAAAAGCACTTTCCAGTTTTAACATGTCCAGCTTTTCTCTTTTGTAACATGAAAATAGAAAATTCGTACCTTGTTGATATTTTTGTATTTTTTTTTTAGACATTTTATCGTATGTGATAGTACAACAACTACATTGTCCCGTTTTAAAGAAATATTTGTAAATAAATGTTACTCCTATACAAGTTTTTTTTTCTTTTCTTTGTGATTGATGTTTCAGGTACAAGCAAGCTATGAACAGAGTGACTGATTTATTTGGTGGTTAATAACGAGTTGTTAAGAATGATTTCCTATGAGAAATAGGGAGTGGGAGGTGATTCTGTGTCTATGTCACCACTAGGTGACACTGTGGTTATTCTCCTTATGTGTTGGTTGTGAGCCTATAACGACCCGGTTGTGTCTATTGAACATTGTAGACTATTTTATGAATGAAATCTGTTTCACTGCGTTCATTGTATTTTACACTATATAGCCAAGATGGCTCAGGGCGTTCAGGAAGGAGCAGAACCAGGAGGAGGCTTAATGTCATTTTCTTCACTGTAGACCTACATCGACAGTATTTCAGGGAAAATCGCATTATGCTTATTGGTTGAATGGCCCAAGGTGTAAACTGGCCTTGTGATAGTTTAAGAACGTTTGTGACTTGATGTTTGGCTGCCGGTGGCAGTATCATGTAGCCATTACATTTCACTTGTCAATCTATGTAGGCCTATAATAATTAGCTTCCGAAGTTGTGGCTCTAAGTTTTTTTTTTCTAAGTTTTTTTTTTTTTTTAATTGAGCCCCCAAAAAAAGCTTTGATGCTCACTTCTGCAATTACCTCTCTCTTAACTGATTAAACTCTTAGTGAGTAGTATTACTCCAAAGTGCACATATTTAGTGTGGAAATTGAAACCGCTTAACTATTTTAACTATTTGCAGGAACTGTCTAGCTCACTATCACACTATCGAGATTAAAGACGGATTTTAAATTCAAAGTAAAATTATTACATTCTTTATACTACTAATAATGACATTGACATAATTATGACATTGATGATATATGACATTGTGTTTTAATGGTGTTCTAAAGCTGCCTCGATGCGCAGTTAGCTCACAAAGTTACACACGTGATACCCCCTGGACGTAATATAGACATAATATATCATTATAGTGATCATTATTTATGAAAATGCCGTTTGATTCTTATTGGTAATTAGCTAGTAATAAGAACACATAGCCCTGTCTGATAGTGTTTTATTTTGAAAGATTTTACCGGATGTCTCTCCTGACTCTGCTTGCCTGCCTGCAGTACTTATCATCACGACCAACCAACTTCAGTTCAAGCAGCACGGACAGGGTAGACGCCTGTCTGGATGGAGGGCAAGTCGTCCACTTGATTTCTATGAGGACCCGTGGTTCGCGGCGTGACCGGCATTTGGGGACGTAATTAGTTATTTGCATTTTTTACGGAAAAGGGGCTCAAGTGAGAGTGTTATTCCAGCGATGTTATTATGATAACGTTACCACACAGCCAGTGTGATTTGCTATGGTGATACCACAAGCTAGCAGTGGGCTTGTTTGGGAGATACATTTTTGAGACTCGTACGCTGACACATGAATTAGACGCTTTTTGTGAATTTTCATCAAGCTGGGACACAAAGGGGGATGTCTAGCCAAGGAGTTAGGAGAAATGGCCCGGTAAAGCTGCGGTTGACAGGTAAGCAAATTTAAACCCTGTCTTGCGCCGCTCGGAAACGTTAGCAAGATAGCCTGGTTGGCTAGCAGGCTAACGTCTGCTGATGGTGCCGCTGGACATTAGTGCATGTGTCTTGTGTGATATAAAAATGTTCAACTCGTATTCTGTCTTTTTTTAATCGCACTTTAGTACTTTTACCTGAATGTAACTCACCCTAACCTACTAAGCAGCAGAGAAATACAGTCAATAAGCCTTGAAGGTTAGCAAACAGCTGTGACAACAACGCTGTTTATGTTGCAGTAACCTACGTTAGCTGGCTAAAGTTACTTGACATCTTTACTTACGGGTTTATTTTAAAGGTTAGCATAGATGAAATAGGTTAGCTTAATAACGGTAAGTCTGTGCTAATGCCCATCAATTCTTATTCGTAATTTATATGGTTATTTTTTAACACTAGTATCGTCATTAAAACATAACTACATCTAATGATTAGATGTAGTTATGTTTTAATGACGATAACCAGGACTTCTCTTCTGTGTAGTGTGTAGTCATGTTCCAAGAACATTTCAGGAGTAAGGGAATATAATGGGTGTGTGGCTCCATGCTTGGTCTAGTGGATGTGAAATCATAATTTACAATTGAAAAAATGTATTCGTTCTAGTGCCGTTCACAACGGCATTGATGTATTTAGCTAGCTAGATACTGACTTTCAATGTTCTCCAAAAATACAGAACAGCATAGGACCAATATACTACTATATGTGGTACACAGCATTGCATTATGTTTAACTTGCCTGAATGGATTCACGCAGGGACCAGATTTTCTGCCCATCTCCTCTATCATCGTCTGGTGGCAGCCACATGAAATGATAAAGCTGGTGGTGTTCAGAAGGTACAATAGTTGAACTGAAAGAGAAAAGAGAACCTCTTCTCATTTTATAAAGGCACATTTACCTTTTATTTGTGGTTCGACCATTAAGATTCTTAAGACTCACAACAACCCAGTACAGCTTTTAATTCCGACAGGATAGCATAATGACAGGTGTTTTATCATGGTATGAATCCTCTGTCCTTCAGTAGAGAGAAAGGATAAGGGAAACTGTGTGTGTGTTTGTGGGATAAGAAAGAAATTGGGCTTCAAATGGCTGAGAGCGACCAGAACGGCTGCTCACACTGTGATCAGTAATGCTAAGTCTACATTTAGACTTGTGCATTCATTAAAATTTTACATGTGTGTTAAGTTGTGGCCACACTTTATTTATATGTCTGAGACTGTGCAGACCTAACATTGCATACCGTCCGAAGTCCAGTTTTACTCTGTCTGCTCTTTGGTCTCTTTCATAGCTTGCTTTCAGAAACCCAAATCTTGAATCTAAGGAAGTTAAGAGATCTGGTAGAGTATTTTTGTACTTAATTATGTTTTTTTTGTGTGTTTTTTTTTCTCCAGATTTTGGGTTTATGTTCATGCAACAGTTTATTTGATAAGCAATATGAATTACTGGCAAGAGTTGTTCTAGTGAGCAATGCCCAGACTGATACAATTTGTGTTTTAAAATCGGGTTCAATTGAAACAATATACTTTACATGTCATGCTGGTTGGTAACTTGTTCAAGTTCCATTTGAATGCAGTCTGTAGCCTTATTAGCATTTCCCAACCTTCATCCCTTGACACCATACCTTTGCTAAGTGTGAGCCATTTAAATCACAATAAAACATTTACTCATTATCAAACAGGGTCTTTCCTTAATTTTAACTAGAATCCTGAGGATCTAAAGTTAATTTTTTGTTCCATCTTGTTAGTACCTATTTAGTAAATTTCCTAGATATAAGGCATTTAAAGTGTTCTGATATAGTTTGCCACCCTCACTGGGATCCCCTCGTCATGGCAGTTGATTAGAATTTGCGTAGGGTGGGCTTACACACACTCATCCCCAGCTTCGTCATCCCACACTGCATTTAAATGCCACCTTCTAACTTCTCATAATGGCATTTTGGAGCTCCTCCTTATGTCCAGAACATTTATCTGGGTCACAGGGAAAGCTGCTCTTTGATGCTTAATTTAAATAAAAAACATTCTAGTGTGAGTTTGCTGGTGTGTTGTCGTGTCCCCACAGAGCTTGCTTTTAAGCTTGTTAAAGCAAGCTATCTCAGATTTTGAGAGCTGCTATTCCTAACACTGCAAGGAGCCAACAATTGGTGTAGTCCCCCCTCTTTCTCCTGCACGGTGAGAGGTGGTGTATGATTTACTGAAATCAAACGGGAACATAGGTGTTTCTGCTTGCTTTCCTTCACTGGATGGAATCTGGAGTTTTTCCAATGTGGATAACATGAGATGTACAGGGTGATGAATCCATCTCACGCCCCCTTTCAAATATGGCCTCTTGGCTGCACCACTATGCTGTCACTGCTTCTGCTGAGGAAAAAGGCAATATGTCTATGGGATCCATTTCCCCCATAAGCCTGGAAGAATCATCTTAGTATTCTTCCTGTTCTGTGTGACTGCGGCGTGGCACTCAGCAAGAACACCCACATATACAGTGGGGGAAATAAGTATTTGACCCCTTGCTGATTTTGCAGGTTTGCCCACTTACAAAGAATGCAACGATCTATAATTTTAATCATATGTGCATTCTAACAGTGAAAGACAGAATCCCAAAGAAAATCACTTCATATGAATTTATTAAAATTGATAACCATCTGATGAGGAAAAACAAGTATTTGACCCCCTGGACAAACAGCATGTTAATATTTTGTAGAAAAGCCATTACTGGCCAGCACAGATGTCAAACGGTATTTATAGTTGGTGACAAGGTTTGTGCACATTTCAGCAAGGATGTTGGCCCACTCCTCCCTGCAGACAGCCTCCAAATCATTCAGGTTCCGAGGTTGTCGCCTGGCAACTCGAATTTTAAGCTCCCTCCAAAGATTTTCAACTGGATTCAGGTCTGGAGACTGGCTAGGCCACTCCAGAACCTTGATGTGCTTCTTCTTCAGCCACTCTTTTGTTGCTTTGGCGGCGTGCTTAGGGTCGTTGTCGTTCTGAAACACCCATCCTCGACCCATCTTCAGCTCTCTCACTGAGGGAAGGAGATGTTGGTCCAGAATTCCACGATACATGGCCCCGTCCATCCTCCCCTCAATACGATGGAGTTGTCCCGTCCCCTTGGCTGAAAAGCACCCCCAAAGCATGATGTTGCCACCACCATGCTTGACGGTGGGGATGGTGTTCTTTGGGTTGTACTCGGTGTTCTTTGCCCTCCAAACACGACGAGTTGAGTTGAGGCCAAAAGTTCTATTTTGGTCTCATCTGACCACATCACCTTCTTCCAGGCCTCTTCTGAGTCGTCCAGGTGGTGAATGGCGAACTTCATGCGGGCCTGTACATGTTTCTTCTTGAGCAGGGGGACCTTGCGTACGCTGCAGGATTTCAATCCATGACGGCGTAGTGTGTTACCAACCGTTTCTTTTGTAACTGTGGTCCCAGCTGCCTTCAGTTGATTCATCAGTTCCCCCCTTGTGGTTTTGGGATGATTCCTCACCGTTCGCATGATCAGGGACACCCAACGAGGCGAGATCTTGTGTGGAGGCCCAGACCGAGGGAGGTTGGCGGTGGTGTGGTGCTTCTTCCATTTCCTGATAACTGCACCGAAAGTTGATCTTTTCTCTCCAAGTTGCTTTCCGATTCTCTTGTAGCCCATCCCAGCCTTGTGCAGATCTACAATCTTGTCCCTGATGTCCGTAGAAAGCTCTTTGGTCTTGCCCATGGTGGTGATGTTGGATGCTGGTTGTTTGGGTGTTGACAGGTGTCTTTTATACAGGTAACGAGATGAGGCAGGTGTATTTGATGTAGATAATTGGTTGGGATTGGGGCTGTGTCTTAAAGAAAGACTAACTGGCTTGTAGGAGTCAGAATACTTGCTGTTTGGTAGGGGGTCAAATACTTGTTTTTCCTCATCAGATGGTTATCAATTTTTATAAATTCATATGATGTGATTTTCTGGAATTTTCTTTGGGATTCTGTCTTTCACTGTTAGAATGTACATATGATTAAAATTATAGATCGTTGCATTCTTTGTAAGTGGGCAAACCTGCAAAATCAGCAAGGGGTCAAATACTTATTTCCCCCACTGTACAACTTTCACTGTTGTGCATGCTTGTTTGTGTGTAACATTTTGGGATGCTGGTACTAAAGCTTTTGTTTGTGTTGAAGAGGGGTCAAATCAGGAAGCTGGTGATTAAGATAATGATCAAGCCTCAGTCCCTGGCCTTGCATTGGCACCGGGGCAGAATGCATTTCAGGGAAGTAAGCAGGGACCACTGTCACGGCACCACTGCGTTCACTGTTAGCTCTCAGAAAATATGTGTGTGTGCGCCAGCTTGTTTGTATGTGCAAGCGCAATGCTATGTGTTCTTCAAACAGAAGACAAACTCTTCCACACATGCACACAGACACACTCACCGCTAAGCTTCCACAGGATGTGCTGTCAGCATGTGATGTTGAGCTAAATAAGGGCTGTAGGCTTCCTTAAAGATAAGGAATGAATGTTACATAGTGTGCTTTGGTAATGGTGAGAAGTAGACAACATTTGTCAAGTTTGAAGTTACCCACATGGAGTTTAGGGACAATTGTGCAATATGGATACATTTTTACATTATGTTAGATAATATAAAAATGTATGATGACGGATGCATTTATCTCGTTAAATGGTAATGCCTTTTGGGATTTTCCGCTTAATTATTTGCATAGTTCTCTCTGCTTGCCTTATTCGGACAGGTGTTATACATATTAATTTGTATTTAAAAGCAGAACAACTACTCTTCTGACTCACTTCTTAATCCTCCCCTTGAATGGATTAAGTTGGTAGTATTATTTCTGCTTGCCTGCCTCCCCTGATTACAAAGTCACATTAAATCAACACATTGAAAGCTTTTTTTCCACTTGGAAAAGCTGTTACTTTTCCAAGTGTCTTTCCCCCCCATTTGAACAATACAGAGTTTAAACCGTTAAAATGTGTGCATTTACAGAAAATATTATATCTAGCTTCAGGAATAATGAGAGAAGGTAATCTGCTAATGTGACGTAGATTCTGAACTCGTAGTATAAGGATGGACCTATGTAGAAGGCTGCTCATAAACCTGACCTACTCAGACACTCCCATAAGTAAGCCTTAGCTGTTCAGTAGGCATCTCATAGCTCTACTTCACCACATTAAAAAAGCAGTGTGTGGTTTTGGGAGGGCACTGGGCGATTCATCTTTACAGTCCACTGACTTTTTGAAGTCTGAGGTTCAGTGTTTGTGCTGACAGCGTGTACAAAGGTATGATGCGTACAAGCCTACATGCTCATTCTAATACTGCTTACCTCTGGCTTTTCTCTTTCTGGAACCAGACACTTTTCTTTCAACGTGTTTTTGACATTTCTCTTCTTTTATTTTTCTTCTTTTTCTTTTTTTTTCTGCGCCCGTCCGTATTCCTGAAAATGCAGTGTATCACTAGGTTACTCTTCGTCTTAAGACATGAGTATGAGAGAATATATGTTTTCAACTTGTATGTACTGTACATTCCTGTTTGGTGGCCTGTGTTTGGTTTTGTGCTTCAGCTTAAATATTTTACACCGGATCTGCCAAGATAAGAGAGCAGCCCTAATGGGGCAGTCCTCCACTGCAGCCCGTCATCTCTCCTTCCATCAGCTCATCTCATGTTTATTCTTTTCTTATATCTCGTACCATTTCTCCTTTTGATGACATATTTTCTCCTCTCTTAAAGTCTTTTCTTAATCTGATAGGCTGCATTTAAATGCCAAAACACTGAAGGCAGTCGGTCTATGCTTGAAACGTCGCCCTGGGCATCTGAGGCTGAAGTAAGTGCTAGACTCTTTTAGAAAGTGTAAACTAGTCTTAGTTTAAGGGATGCATACCTCTGTGTAAAAATGCATAGTCTGCAGCAAGACTAATTGGGCTAGTTGATGACCTTTTGTATTTTATTTGTGAATGACTCAGTTGAGTCATCTGGTTATGAATGCTTAATTATCCTCAATCTTAAATATTGTTTTTACTATAGATTAGTCTGTGTGCACGGCCCTGAAAGAGACGACTCTCTTGTATCCTTTTGTGTCTGAATGTCTGCTTGATCTTGCCTCTAGCGTGGGGTCACTGTGTTGTGGTTAGGTTTTGTAGTGCATTGCAGGGCTCGATACCCAAACTTCCTCCAGCTATGTTTAGTCTGCATCACAGTCTGCATCACAAGCATAAACTTCAATTGACCATACACACGCTACACAGGTTACACACATACACTCAGTTAGTGCTCACGTGGCCCTTGCCATCATATAGAACCATTTATATTCAGCTTATGATGCAGCTGTTCCAGCTGTATTTATCCTTTCTGTTATCAGTACATCTAAAAGGAAAATACAGGGGTTAACAGTTTTCAGATGCAGCAGACCACCCAAATTTTTGTTGCACATGGTGCTTAATTTGCAGTAAAAGCATGAACATGTCCCACTGCTAATGAGGTACTCCCAAACAAATGTTTTAGTTATTGAAAATACATGTGGCTTATTGTTTTTGAAAGAGGGAGCCACTGTTTCTAAGTGACAAAATAAAAGTGTACACACACACACACACACACACACACACACACAAAACCTATCTGTAGAAACTGTACTTGTCTACACTTGAAGTGTGTGCAGTTTGATTTTCCTGCTGTTTGATTACATATAGGGATAAGGTTATCCTGATTGCCAAGTCTAGCACTTTTTTGTCTTATTGCTTTACTGCTGAAAGCAATACTATGGTTGAAGGATCATGGATGATCAATGAGCTGATGCTTAGGTTTGTTTATGGTTAGGGCACCTTCGTTGTGACGCTCTTGGTTAGGTAGGCTTACATACCTTTTTAGTAAATTTTCACCTTGTCGTCGGTCCAAGCAAATAGATCCCTGGTCTTACTTTACACTATTGTTCTTTCCTCAAAGTATTTTCTGTATTTACATCAAGGATTTTTTTTTTTTTTTTTTTTTGGGAGTAATTTTAGCAATCTGCTTTATATTTGCACCGGCACGTGCATTCCAAGAATGCAACTGGTCATGTGATGTGCATGTATTTCTGATTAGGAGCCTAACCGCTTGTGTGGACAGAGATTGTTTTTGTTTCAAAATGAAAACGTAGTAGTGTGGATGTAGCCTTAGCCCGGAACTGACTGTCTGTATAATGCTGTATGAATGCGGAGTAGTTAAAATCACCCTGTGTTTCAGCAATACCCTTGCTGGCACACCCTTGATTCTTGCTTTCTTAGTAATCTGCAGACATTGAGCCAAAATTTGTTCAGTATTTCTCTAATCCATGGCTTACCTGTCCAGCAGTTGTTCAGGTACAGCTGTCTGGTATCTGATGATGGCACACAAAAGGTTGTATTTGTTTTTCATCTCTGAGTAACACAATGAAGAGTTCACACCAGAGTTGCAGGAACCTAAATCCACTGCCTTTTACATCTAAGGTCTGTGATGAGTTTTTTTTTTTTTAAACAAAATTGGAATTAATCCTGCTGAATCCAAGAGTCACTTTTCTCCCTTTTCTTACCCTGTTCACCTTCAAATCGGTCTATGAAATGAAGCTCTTGGTATGTCTTGTTGTTTTTGATTTTTGACATTGCTGATACTGATTAATGGGTATGTAATTCCATAATGCGGATGAAAAGGAACACAAAGCGCCACACAGTTTGTGGTCCTCTCAGTTTCTCCTCTGTGCTCCTATTTAATGCTGTGGGGGAACCCCCTGGTCTCTGGAGTCTCAAATGATACCATTTTGTTTCATTTATATGTTTTATTTTCAGTTGACTTGTGGATTTTGAAAAGCAGACATGATAGAGCATTGCTCTAGAGAGATGTCAGCTGTGTACAGCTGGTCAACCCCCTAACACAAGATGGATGCTATTTGAAATCTGATCAGGCTGTAATGATTTTGTTTTGAAATATTACTGTTAAAAATGACAAATTCCAGCTGGCTTATCATTTTCAGGCTCTGGCTGTGTATCTCAACACAGCACTGTGTTTTAGAAAGAATTTGGCATATGAGAAGACTGTGACACCGTAATGAAATCTCACAAGGCGCTACCAGTCTCATAACTCAGCTTTACTGTTCTCTACTCATGACCTGTGACAAAACAGGGAGCTTACATGCTTTCTACTGGACTAACACCTCTTGAGCATTGGCTTTGGCTGAAAGCTGGCCTTCAGGAAAACTTGTTGTGAATTTACTAGGGCTGCACAATTAATTGCAATTATATCAAAATCGCAATATGGACTAGTGCAATTTCAAAATTGCAGGTGGCACAATATTTGTTAATGGCAAAATATGTGTCAAACCATTCTGAATGAAGTCAAAAATCACACTGTATTCATTTTTATTTCTTTCAGTGTTAATCATTTTCAATGAAAATAATGATACCAAAACGATCATTCCCTCCAATATCGTGAATCATATCGCAATATTTGTCAAAATAATCGCAATTAGATATTTTCCTCATCGTGCAGTCCTAGACTTTACCGCAACAAATGGATCAATTTCATAAGCTATTCAATGTATATGGCATTTGTTATCTGTATTGGTTTCTTGTATACTATATCACACTATTCCCTATGAATAAGCCTTTTCTCTAGATTTTGTGCAACTATGTTCTTATACTTTTGGTTTCAGTCAGTCCTTTAGTTGTATCTGCTTTTCAAATTCCTTTTGAACTTGGTGGCATCAGAGTGCTTCTGAATAAGAAAATGGAAAGACTGAACACCTCACCATTGCATAACAGCCTCTGACTGGAAAGGAGGTGGTCTTCAATATGCAGAATACATTAAACCTTTCAAGTGCTGCAGGAGGATTTTCCTGCAGAATATGGAGAAGAAATATCACTTTTTTTATTCATAGGCCAAAAGCATATTATTTCTGACAGCCTCTGAGAATTTGAGGGGAGGCAGAAACTTGAGTCTTAAAGATGTAATTTGGGAAAAGGCAGGTAGTTGGTCTACAGATGTGATTTTTCTGCAGTGTTGCTCTTAGCTGCATCCTGCCTAGCCCTCTACCTTTCACTGCCTGATTCCCCCTTCCCCCAACTGCAGTCTCATCATGTGTCTCTGTGTCCTGTGTTTTTCTCTTCAGTCTTCAAGTCTTCTTTATTGAACAGGATGTCCCTCATCTCTCTGTCATTTCTTGCTCTTTTCCTTCCTCTCCCCCGGATCTAGTCCAGACAGCTGACAGGCGTGTGTGTGTGTGTGTGTGTGTGTGTGTGTGTGTGTGTGTGTGTGTGTGTGTGTGTGTGTGTGTGTGTGTGTGTGTGTGTGTGTGTGTGTGTGTGTGTGTGTGTGTGTGTGTGTGTGTGTGTGTGTGTGTGTGTGTGTGTGTGTGTGTGTGTGTGTGTGTGTGTGTGTGTGTGTGTGTGTGTGTGTGTGTGTGCGTGTGTGTGTGCGTGTGCGTGTGCGTGTGCGTGTGCGTGCGCGTGCGCGTTTCCATCCGAGCTCAACTTGTGATGCACGCACACAACAGCCACATTCCAACAATCAAGAGCAAGATGTGGGTGTGGCACTCGCCATATCCAGGCAGTTTCCTGCTAAGACGGACAGCCATGGCTCGCCTCAGGGCAGGGCACCGCTGTTGAGTCGAGCAGGTACCAATAATGTGAAAAACGCCATATGATGCCTTTAACTTCAGTAGAGCAATGTTAATGAAAACTGAAACTAAAGGAAACCCCAGAAAATGTCAGTGTGTAACGTCAAAGAATGTCCACAGATTTATCACTGTTGCCAGGCTAGAGTTGTAAATATTCATTAGGTTTTGCCTGTGAATAAAGAAAAGGCTTTTCACTTTTCTGTGATTTCTTTTTTTTTTTTTTTTTTAAACTCAATTGAAGCAGAAATGCAGGTTAGACTTTAAGAAACACACTTTCCTCCCCCTCACTGTTCTCCTGCTATGCTTTCTGTGGTCAGACTGCGTGTCAACCAATCACTCACATGCTTATTATAGACACTGAGAAGCTGCATTCTTAGGCACCTTCATAGACTTTGTTGTATTCTTAAAGGCTAATTTTCACATTAGTGATTTATTAAAAGTTGTATTCATATGGCCTCAAGGCTAGAGCGCTGTGCATCATATGAGAATAGAGTTGGAAGTTGGATACTGGAAAGACACTTGGCTGTTTTGACAAAATGTGGAGGTAAGCAGCACCTTAGCAGAGCAACAGCTTCAGTACGCCGTGTGTGTCTACAAAGGATGCAGTAAGGGACATTATTGTTTGCAAGTCTTCCATGTTTTAGCAGCACTTGGAGCCTAATACACAATCACTGTAGTTACACATGTAAAATAGAAGATCTTTATCTTTGTTGGTAATTTTGCCATCTATGGCGTAGAGACCAAAATACTTCCACACTATACTTCTTATGGCGTTTTTCTATTAACACACACAGAACATCAAATGTGTGTTGCTTTTGATTCTCGGCATGTGTTGCCACAGCCAGAAGACAAATTTAGTTAAAAAAAAAAAATAAAAAAAAAACGCTGGTTTGTTCAGGACACCCCCGTCTGTAGCTAGCAATGATGATGCAGTGAATAGTGGAGATTCTCTCTAACCAATCAGTAGTCTGCAGGTTTTGATGTCACTTTCTGGTCTCTCCTAAGGTCAGCTTCCTGGATGCATATTCAATTTACTTTGTGAGATGAGCTTGAATTCCTCTGGCTTATTTCCTCCCCATTAATTATTAATTAATTAATTTCTTTATCGCTCCATCCATCCTTTTCTCTCTGCTTCATGTCACCGTTCTTTGTTTTCCTACCATCCAGACATTCCATCTGTTCATAATGTGGCAGGATGCCTCCACCTAAACACTAATTTAGCTTCTTACCTGTGTTCTCTTCACTCATCACTCTCCATGTCTGGCAATTTCTGTTAACATATAGTAAAATGATCCCAGGCATTTATGAAAGTATTTACCATAATCAAAAAAATTCAAATTGAAGGTTTTTGACTTAAAACTATGCAATTGTATATCAGTTTGGACCATTATAACTACTATAAATGCCCCAAAAGCTTAAATACAAAACTTTATTTACATATAACTTTAAATAATTTTATTTACAAACAACATCACAGCCTTTGTCTGAACATTGTATTCTTCTGGCAATGTCTACCCTGTAAATTCGTATTTAAATCAAAAGAGAAGATTCAGAACACTTAAAGTGTTTTATTAATAATATTCACACAAAAAAAGGTATGATAAACGATTCACTTATTTTTTAGATAATGTACAACACAGGCAAAGTACTTAAGCGACAGTCTTGTACTTATTTGCTAATCACCTAGCTATTTGGCACTCAATTAGCGGCGGGATGAACATAATTTTATCAGGGCTTATTATATCGCATTAGTTCCAACCCAACAACTAACAGAATGACTGGTAGATAATTCACTCTCGTCTGCAATATTATGTACTGCTTTTGCAGGTTGGAACATTGTATCGATACATTATTGCACCGTTCCCTGCGTCAGCTCGTCCAGATGCTCTCCACATTGTTTTTTACGTTTATTCCACTTAAACGCATCGCAAAAGACTCTGTGCGTGCGCCTAAGCCGTAATATGGCATGAAAAATCCAGCACAGCTCATCAAAGGTGAAATGGTTTATTTATTTTTGTAAGTCAGGTAAATGTCAGCCAATAAGATTTGTATAAATGACTAAAAAAATAAATAAATTGACATCCTAATAATATAACCTTGGGGATTTCAGTGCAGACTTGCAAGTAAATGTGACAAATGCTAAATATCCCATGCACACACACACCAGGCTTTTCAAATCTATTTTCTAGTCTACTTTATTCATTCTTGTATCCCTCTTCTCCTATGTCATCTCCTCTTATCGCTCTTCGCCATCCCTGCTACTCCTCCTTTAGTGTTTCCACTGTTGCCAGAATGTCATCACTATCAAAATTCCCTGGTCCAAATGAACTTCTCCCCTTTCTTTCCCTCTCTCTGCCTTCCCATATTTATCTCTCTTTCTCCCCCTCAACTGTCTGCATTCCACAGATTTATGACTCTAGATAGAACTCTCTCTACCCCGCCTCACATTCCTCCCCTCCCTTCTTCTCCATTCCACCATAGATGCCTCCGGATGAACATTTTGCCTTTACCTTCTCTCCCCTCTTCAACCCAACCCTCTTTCTGTGTAGTGAATACGTTCCACTCCAGATTCCTGACTCCAGATTGTTGGCGTCTCCTCTAGGAGCAGAGGGGAGGGGGAGTGTCAGCTGTAGACTGCTGGCCTCTTGAATGAATGACACAATTGGCATCCTGAGCATTCACTGGTCTGGAGAACGGTTGGGAAATTTAGGAACGGAAGTACAATGTAGATTAAATCCCCAGTTTGGCAACATTGCCCAATTTTGGATACCCATAAACACTAATTGAAACTACATGTTTGTTTGTTTGTTTGTTTGTTTGTTTGTTTATTTATTTATTTATTTATTTATTTATTTATTTATTTAGCTTGGTGGACTGGTCGCTGTAACATAAAGTTGGTCACTTACACAAAGTGTACTTGTCATTTTTTCCAACTTGTAATCTCAGTGTGCTCTAATAACTAAGCGAGCCCGCCAGGGAGGCGTGAGGACAGGAAGAGGAAGTGTTCTGTTGAACAATGCTGTGAATGAGACCGCATGGGGCTGTAGCAAGAGCCATAACAGGGGCGAAGGATGTGGGCCTTTGAATCTGAAGGACTGTCACTCAGTAAGTCGGGGGATGTCAGTGGGTGTAAGGAGAATTGTTTTGGAGCTTTTCTAACTTTCAACTTGAAGATGAAGACCGCTTTTATTCTGGCAGGACCATTTATAAAAAAAAAAAAAAAGATGTGGGCCAGTCTGATTTTGTTATTTTGAAAATACAAATAATTGTCTTTATATGATGGGCTTTTATTGCTTAAACGATTTTTTTTTTTTTTTTTTTTAATAATAATAATCATTTGGCCAGTCGGCAACGGTCTGGTTCAATCGGTCTGGAAACCGTAACGTTTAATTCTCCTGCTTCAGTTTAATTTTGTGGGAACCAATCGCAAACTGGCATATCTACCTTGCACGCCATTGGTAGGTTTAATACAGTGATGATACTGAAGGGACCAAGCAGCTTCTTGTTTACATTCAACATGTCTGCTACCGAAGTGCAGTAACCGGATTTTTATTTTATTTTATTTATTTATTTTATTTTTTATTTTTTAAATTTTATTTATTTTTAAAGGCAAGTTTTCTCTTAAAGAACAGAAACTTTCCCTGGAACAATTCCTACAGTAGAAGGATGTGTTTGCCTTACTACCGACTTTTTGGTAAAAGCTCGCTCTGCAAAGTACATCACCCAAATCGTTGGTTTGATTGGTTGAATGACTTTCCAATTGCATACAGAATCATTTAAACTATGCCCGTTGGTTCTCTTGGACAATCGAACAGTCTGTGCCAACAAAGAACAACATACTGTAAAGAATGGCAGTAACAGTATACAAACGGCATACATTTTTTCATAAACGTGTGCTTTTAAAAAGTAGTAAGGATTGTTTGCCAGTTACTGACATTAAATGTTAAATATGTTACATAAGCATGTAACATACATGTTACTGCTTATACCATTTCTACGGTGGCTGACACGGGCAAACGCTCTGCAACTTCAGAAAACACATGAACATAGACAAAACAAAAGCAAATTAAGAAAACAACTTCACTAATTTGGCAACACATGCGCAGCATTCAGCAAACGCGCTGCATATACACACAACACAAACAAACACATAAACGTGCTGCAAATGAAAAAATAAGGCAAAAAGAAAAGGACACCATGAAAAAAAACACATCAGATTCCACAACGGAAGTGCTCCAGGCCTCTAGAGGGAGCGCTAAGTGGAACAGCTTGATCTTTGACCCCACAGGGGAGAGAGAGAGCGCTCTGCCTTTTTATTAGTCTGGTATGGATCTGCAGCCTGGAAACCTCCCGTCTCATGCCTCCCGTCCATAGGCTGTATATTAAATTAATATTATTTATATAATCTATGAATAATAGTCTATGCTGCCGTTTCATGTCCTCCCGACTGTTGCCGTCACCGAGCTTTGACTTTTCAAAATAAAAGATTGCTTCTGGTCCGCTATGTCTTTGTAGGCTACATTTGGTGTTTTGGATGTTTTTGAACTAAACGGTACGACAATCCTGCTAATGAATACAACTTTTTCCAGCAGATGTCTTACATATAACACGATGGAGTTAGCAGTTTTGTGTTTATATGTTTGGGTGGGATTTATTCAGTTTGATAAATCCCACAGTCTCTATAAAGCTATCTCAATGACTGGTTTACAGGGAGGGACTAGAAATCCTCTTTTTTTTTTTTTTCTTTTTTTTTTTTCAAAAGCAAATTGCACCAGGATATGAATACAGATTGATGTGATGACACATTACTGCTGATTGAGTATCACCTGTGACCTGAGCCGAGACACACCCACCAAACAAGAGAAAACATATCTTAAATATAGACTTAATATTTGCAGTAGTACACTGCTTCACACCATTCTGAGATTGAACCATAGACTCTATTATATTATTATTATTATTATTATTATTATTATTATTATTATTATTATCATCATCCATCTTTATCCGGTATCGGGTCGCGGGGGCAGCAGCTCCAGTAGGGGACTTCCCTTTCCCGAGCCACATCAACCAGCTCCGACTGGGGGATCCCGAGGCGTTCCCAGGCCAGGTTGGAGATATAATCTCTAAGAGGTGCCACGTAGCTTTTTTGGGCTGTGCCCGGCCGGGCTCCGTGGCAAACCCGGCCACCAGGCGCTCGCTGACGAGCCCGCCGTCTGGGCATGGCTCCAGACGGGGGCCCCGGGGCTTCCACCGGGCAGGGTCCCTTGATCCCTTCCTTGATTTTCCATAAGGTTTTTGAACCATTCTTTGTCTGGCCCCTTCCCTGAGACCACTTTGCCATGGGAGACCCTACCAGGAGCACAAAGCTCCAGACAACACAGCCCTCAGGTTCATAGAGACACACAAACCTCTCTACCACGATAAGGTGATGGTTCCATGGAGAGATATTATTATTATTATTATTATGATAATATACAATCTATAGATTTAACGTGTCGCGGCCATAGATCTGGTCCCGGCTTGCTTGCGCTCTCTCTCTCCCGTGGGGTTGAAGATCCAGCTGTTCCACTTAGCGCTCCCTTTAGAGGCCTGGAGCACTTCCGTTGTGGAATCAGGCTTTTTTTTTTTTTTTTTTTTGCATTTGTTTTCGTGGTTTGTGTGCTTTTCTTTTTGCATCGTTTTTTTATTTGCAGCGCGTTTATGTATTTGGTTGTGTGTGTATTTGCAGCGCGTTTATGTATTTGGTTTTGTTGTGTAAATACGCAGCGTATATGCATGTGTATATGTTGTCAAATTAATGAAGTTGTTTTCTTAATTTGCTTGTGTTTTGTCTATTTGCATGTGTTTTCTAAGTTGCAGGGCGTTTGCCCCTGTCGGGCACCGTACACCATCTGTACACAAATGTAATTAGTGAATGCACGAAATAGTGAACCCACGTGGGTAATTTCACAGATACCACTTTTGCAGGTAAGGGAAATCTAATTCTCACTTTGGGCCGCATCACACATAGATTATGTATGTATGTATGTATGTAGAGGTAAGTATGTTAATTAAATGTGACTTTTTCCTTGCATTATCAATCTTCCACTTTGATGGTGTATTGTTACCTGATACCTAAAACATGATAACTTCAAACTTGATGATAGGCATGAAGTTTTAATGTCATTGTATGTCTTAAGGAAGCATTCGTCCCCTAGAAACGATTCATGTTGGTACACAACCACATCTGAGTTGGCATTATACACTCCATTAAAGTGAAGTTTAAAACTTGACACCTCAACATGAACTGTTGAATATACATCACGATTTACATCCTTACTCTGCTTAGGTTGCATTTAATGAGCTCCACCAGGTTATGTTTCAGTTCTTGTTTCTATTAGTTACTGAACCTGTTACTGTTTGCTATTATCTTGTGTTTTGTTGCAGTTTAGTTAAACCCAAGGGGGTAAGTGAGCGTTCACAAAGCGTAGCTCCTATGGCACCATTTTATTGCTATCAAGCACTCACTGGCCATTAGCATTCCATTGACTGCCATTCATTTTGGCGCCACTTTGACAGTGAATAACTTTTACATCTAAAGAGTTGAAAAGTTTGAGTTGTCCATTGTTTATTTCTAAAGAAACACAATGTATAAAAGGCTCCATTGCCTTATATCTCACGTTATGGCTCTGTAGCAGACGTTTTTGTAACAATTGTGTCATAACCAAGTGATTTTGCTGTCGCATAGTCGACAGGTCACCATTTTATCAGGAGAAGCACGCAGACAGTTGCAACTTACATTAGCTGTTTAGGTTTAATTACTAATGTTAACTAGCATTTTAGTTAGCAATTAGCCAGTGCCAATGTTATCTCCTTACACATACCTACATTCTCCATCTCTGTAAGATTCAGAATGATTGAGATTTCTCTTGGCACAGCTACCAGAAGACTTACAACTTTCAGACAGGTTGCTCACGTAACCTCTATGTCGTCAAGCTCAGTTGGAGGCTGCGCAGTAATATTCAGCTATCACCGGAAAAGTGCTTCTAATATCCTTCACTGGTCTCCGTTCAGAACAACGGGATCTGTTGGTCCATTTCTTTAACTGTCTATGGTTAAACCTTTGTATCTGTCTGTCTATTCTCTCATTGCCAGACCTATCCCCACAGCACTGCGGAAGAGGGTCTGGCTAGTCCAGACAGCATTCTGGGATACAAGAAAAACGTGCTGTGGTTTATTGGCAATTCTTTAAACCAATCACAATTGCATCGGGTGGCCCTAAGTAGGGCTGGACAATTAATCGAATTTTAATCCCGATCACGATTTTGACATCCCACGATCAAATGTGCGTAATTAAGCTTTTTTTAAATTTTATTTCTTATAATGCGTCATTTCATAGACCACTTTCACTGCCCTAGACAATGCAAATCATACACTATTGTAATTTTAAATACAGCTTATGTCCTTATGGCTTGTCATTGGCTTTCTTTAATGAAAATGTTTTTCCCCACAATGAATTTACAGCGCTAGGATCTCTTGCCCAATTGATCAAGCTTCATCCTCACTCCAACTACACTTTTATGCATTGACGCCATTAACCATCATTATAAAATATTTTTCTAAAATACTATTAATTTTCCTATTAATTGACACATTTACACAATTGTCACAGCTTTCATCTCTTATTCAGACTGAATAATACCACCATGAACGAATGAAACTGCAGCGTTTGTTTTAAAAAGTACTAATGTTTCATTTTATGAAGGATGCTGCACTTATATCTGTAAAAAGGAGTGTTACTCCTAATCATCAAACTGTGATGAGTTTCCCAAAAGAGCATCCTCTCAGGAGTTAGAGGAACATCAGACTTATCCCGCCCGCTAGCCCTTTTCGTAATGAACAGAGTGAGCCGTTAAGCAGACATTGCAAAAGGAGACTCCCTTAAGAAAACGCCCCCCCCCCCCATTTAAGATCTGTCACCCTTTGACCAGAACTAATGCGCTAACCTTCAACCTGACCTTTTTACTCAGGCAGACAGACACAATACAAAGCTCCCACACCCTTAACTGCCCCTTTTTGTGGTCTAAGGCCTATTTTTTTGTAATGTATACTTAGGGCCTTGTTTTTTGTAAAACACAGTATAATTATCATACATAATTTGGCGGTGATTTATGTATATTGCAATGTTACATCAGTGGGGCTGTATTTATATTTAGTATAAGTGATATTGCAGAGGTTTTTGTCCTATATACCTATATACTATTACATAATATTTGAATACAATTTTTATTCTGCCCCCAACTGTGCATGTAGCATGGGACAGGCCACATGCGACCCCAGGGAAGCTGCTTCACTTCCACTATCCAATGCATGGACAACAGGGAGCAATTAACATTGGGGTCTGACTATTCTCTTCTCTAAAAAGTGTTGGGGTAGTCAACGAAACCCATATAGTGGAACACAAGGCCACTCGTGCCCATACGCATCCACTCCACAAATTCAAAGTGTGTCACATATGAAGGTGAAAGGCCCGGACGCAGATTTCATGTATGACAGCCACTCAGGTCTGGCATAATTGTATAGGTTTCATGGTGATTCTGTGACTACGCTAGGGGGCATATCCCAACCTTCAACACGATAAAGAGTTATTTATTTAATTCACAGGGAATCAAAGTAACAACTGCTCTCTTTGTCGTCAGGACAAACATGACATTCACACATGAAGATGTATCTTTATTTTTAAGGCATATTTAGGCCTTTATTGTCACAGGACAGATGAAGGGAGAGAGAGATGGGGAATGACATCCAGCAAAGGGCTGCAGGTTGGAGTTGAACCTCTACATATGTCCGCTCTACCAACTGAGCTAACTTGGCCAGATGAAGATACATCTTTGAAAACCATTTAACTGTTACTTATTGGAAGCCTTTAACTGTTTTTATACATTTTCACAGGTACTGCAAAATAAAAAATTGTTTCTTTACTTTTTTTTGTCTTTAAAATGTTGGTTTGCATGTTCAATAAAGGTGTGGGCTCAACTACTACTATGGATGGGAAGCTATAGTTGAAGCTCTAAAGCTTAAGAATGTATTGTCTGGGTCAATTACTGGCCACTGTCTGTCTCCATCTCCTTTAGCTACCAGAAAGTGGTAAAGACATTATCCCAGCATGTGACTTGCTTAGATAGGCTTGGTTTAATGTGACTGTTCGTTTGATTTATGGCTTGTTTCAGACTTGATTGGGGTGACTCATCTACAAGTTGTCCTAAAACGGCAGCTGTTTCAAATCCTTTTAATAAACAATGGAGCAGAGTTGACTTCTCTTTGACCTGTTAACTACTATTACAGCTTGGTTTAAGATGAGGGCAACTTTAGGTGGTCAACTGACTGAATCAGCAACAATTAGTGAAAAACCTAATGTGAGCTCTTAGTTTTCTTCTGTTCTACAAGCTTTGTTTTGAAACCAGTGTATCGTTAAAAAAGGGCTAAAACAAGACAAAATGTTACTGAAAGATTTCTATCCAAAAGATCAGGAATAATTACAATCCTTTCATTTCTCATTAAGAAGAACAGAAGAAGTCTATGCAGAATCCCCTTCCAAACTATTTAGGAGAGTCCGTGGTGATGGTAACATGGTTGTCATCTGCTTAGTTGTTTACAGGACACTGTTTTGCAGACAGATTTATTGTTGCTCCTCTTACTGTTAAAGTGAAAGTTTGTGGTGGGGATGATTATGATCCAGGGACAACACTAAGGGCAGCTTCACCCCAGGGCTTCCTGGTTGTTTACTGATATCTAGTTGACCTAGCTTTCCCTGTTAGGATCTGAATATGTCTGGTCCTCTGCCAGCCCTGGGTCACCATGGGCTGCCTGCTCACGTGGCAGCTATTCAACACTGTTGGGTCCCCACATGGTGCTGAGATGAGATTTGATTCCTCATTGATGTTAGGGTCCACAGTGGTAGAGTCTGTATAAGCCCAGATAAGATTATCAACATATTTAAGCATGTTTATCTAAATCCTTGTGGGGCTTCTGTAAAACGATATAGAAATCTGCAGGGGCAGGATTGGCTGCAATACTTTACACAGGTTTTCTGAACATTTCTCAGACTACCCTTGTCTTTTAAAATATATTGATGTATTCTCTTGAACCTTTCTGTTCATTTTAAATGTCTTTTTGTACTTTGCTAGTGATGGCAATGATATAGTGACTCAGCACTGCTGAATTGCTAAAGATTGAACAGAGAAACCTTCTGAAACAAAGGCACCAAGGAGCCCTTCATAGAAGAGGCTTCCCACAGATTTCAGGCATGTTCATCAGCCCATCTATAATGCAGTTCTCTTGCGCAAAGAAAATGATCACGCTAATGCAAACACATGTCCAGATGGATTTACCGTGCACCTTGCTGTTGCATACATTCTCATGGTACTCACAGTAGTTTGTTGCCTGGCTGTTTTTTAAAATGTGAGACAGGCTGTTCACCAAATCACCAAAGAGTCAATAATGTACCTTTTACAAACCTGCAGTACCATCAGATGGTTTTATCAAATTCTTTTGTCTTAAGAAGTAAAAAAAACTGGTAGTTTTATTGCTAAAAATGTGTTCACCAGTTGTCGTTATTAATCCATTGTCATTGTCCCCTTGAACCTATTCGTAGTCATCATTGTCAGTAGCAGCAGCCTGCTGTGTCTGGCAGCACAGTTGGTGAGAGGACATTGATGACAGTGAGAGGCTTCCCCCGTTATGGTAATTGTGGCTGAGACACTGGAGCAGTGTGCAGGTTAATCCCTTAATCTTTATTAGCATAGTTTGGTAACCAGAGAGTCAAGTCTGTATTATTGCTTAGCACACTCAAGCCGTATTTCCAGCTGGTATTAAAATCCGATCTGAGTCATCCGATCACAAGTGGACAAGTGTTTCCACCTGGAAGTAGAATGTGTCTCCTAATGCTTCTTGAGTGACCATAATTTTCCGTTTTGTGTGTTTGTAAAACAATGCACATTCTTTTGAAAAACAAGTTGTTTAGATTTGCTTAGTCCTCACACACAAACAGACACACCGTTTTATGTGCATACAAAATCATACAGGCAAACCAAAGACATGACAAATCCGGTCTGACTTTGGTTTTAGTGCATGGAAAACTGGGGCATCTATTTACCACCCTTACTTTCACTCACTCACTCACTCAGCGTGTGTGCGTGTGTGCGTGTGTGCGTGTGCGTGTGCGTGTGCGTGTGTGTGTGTGTGTGTGTGTGTGTGTGTGTGTGTCACATAACTCATACGTTTGAAACGGGAAAAAGCGGCAGGAGAGAAAGTATTGTATGTTGACACCTTTTGCCATTTCTAGCCACTGGGGGACCATAGGCAGGCTGGGGGAATGCATATTAACGTAAAAAAAAAAAAACTCCATAAAGTGAAATTTAATCCATTTTTGCTACTTGATAGAAAAATAAACGTTCACCATTTCCACGTTCACTCCTTTTACATGATTATTACCGGCCAAGCCTTCCCCCTTAAGACAGGTAGCCATGTGGGCAGCGTGTGTATGTGATGTTAGTCCAACAGGGTTTGTTATGGGGAGTGAGGCTCTCCGTGTGTAGAAAAGAACTGAAGGCGGCAGCTGCCGCTGATAGTGATGCACATAGTTTTGATGGGTAGTCAGTGAAGCTACTGTAGTTGGTGTTTTATGCTCGCTGCAAATACAGACTAAATCACCTGATTAATGCAACATAATTACGTCTCCTGGCCATTTCCCCCTCGCATAAAACTGCTACCAGCCAGGCTAAAACTAATATAGTTAGACTAAAGAACCAAGCAGAACGCTGCTACCAGCCAGGCTAAAGCTAATCTAGTTAGTCTAAAGAACCAAGCAGAAAGCTGCTACCAGCCAGGCTAAAGCTTATATAGTTAGACTAAAGAAACAAGCAGAAAGCAGGCTAAAGCTAATATAGTTAGCCTAAAGAAACAAGCAGAAAGCTGCTACCATCCAGGTTAAAGCTAAAATAGTTAGCCTAAAGAAACAAGGCGTCTGTCTGTCTCAACTAACACGGTTCAGAGCCGCAATACTGGAAACGTAACACTAATCTACAACAGATCTAATGTCATTTCCACTGATTTAATTGTTCTTGGATACACAGTTTGTTGCTAGTGCACGTGACATGCAGGTCTGATCAATTTATCAAACAAACAAGCTGGCCCCGTTTAGTCAACCACAACCTGAAATTTAGAGGAAGCAACATGCAGTCGCTGTCATACACTAGCCTGGATTAATAGTATTATATGAATACAATGGTGTCATGCTAGTCAGCCAGTGTATTTCTACTTAATTTCTATCTCCAAAATCACATCAGAAGAGTAGGCCTAGTCACAGCGATTATTTCCTTTGGTGTTTGTAACACATTAAAGTTTATCACAGTTCATCTTCATGTAGATGCACTCCCCTACAAAATCACCGCAGTAGTCAAGAATGATTTATTATTTCCAAATAGAGATAGTTATGTCATCTTCGAAAAATTACTTTTTCTTTTTTTATATCTTCAAGGCAAGGGTCAAGGCCTCAGATGGTGACCCATTTTAACTTTGGTGTCTGATTTTTGTCTCAGAGTTGGATTGTCTGTCCACAAATGTTCCGCCAAGATTTCAGGCCTCTGTTCCTCCTGTTATTCTCCATTCTGCCGACAACACAGTGTCCGTTTTTTGTCCCACAGGAGGCTTTTCTGGCGGCCTCCGATTTGGCCTGCGCCCATACTGTCGACTTTGGCAGTGTAATTTCCCCTGACAAGCTGATGGTTAGTGTTCATCCAGTTGGCCCAGTCAGTATAATTTGATTTGTGTTGAGATCTATTCCCATGTTGTGATTCTGTCTGATTGGTCTGACTGTGTCATTTTGGTTGCTGTCAAGAGCTCCATATGGAATGGGTTGGTTTCCCAGGCCTTTCTATAACCTTTTCAGTAGTGGTGCTTGTTTCTGATTTGTGGCAGGTCCACATGCTCTAACATGATCTATTGTTTAATCCATGTAGCCTACATGATGCCCACAGCACTGTTTTGGCGTAGGGGTCCTAATATAATAACTGTGGATTTCTGTGCTTATATAAACATCTGAAATGGTCAAAAGTCGTGCCAGCTCTTTGACCCTCTGTTGGATAACTGCATGAGAATTCTGTCTTTAAAGCTTAATATATTGTTAGCCTATGTATCTTATTTTCTAAATGAAGCTAGTGCTTGTATATAATGCATACAGTAGCATACAATAACACTTTCACTACAGGTTTCAGAGCTTTATTATTTTCTTATCTAATATTGTGGTGTGGCTTTATTAGACAATGGTAGAGGGGAACTAGCAGAAAATAATGCTAAGATAAAGAAAATGACGAATAACGATGACCCCCTTTTTTTTTTTTTGACAGATGTCGTATGCCTTTAAATCCCATTGCGCTGCTTGGGCTAGTCGGACTTGCATCTTTTGTTTAACTTATGTGTAAATCTTTAAAAAACAAAACAGAGATGAAGGCCATACTACAAGTGAGAAAGAAAGGGGTCTCCTGTATTGAAAATGAAGAGAGTGCCTGCTCATGACCATGAATTAAACAAAGTAAATATAGAACATGGGTGGAAGGAAACCCTTGCAGAGAGATTAAACGGTTTTCTAAAGTTAAGCACCAGCTCCAATTCATTGAATGTTGTTTTTATTACCTTTTTACTATCCTGTTTTTCTCTGCCACAGCTCTTAATTGTTGCTGCTTGGCCGGCTTTGTCTCACTCTATAACTGTCACAGGATCGTCTAGCCAGCTCCAAACAAAGCATCGGCCTGCATCAGTTCACCTAGGCGCTTCAACAGAAGGGAGACATTTGAAAGATAAAAAAAAAAAAAAAACAGCAGACAAACCCAAGCACAAGCTTACTCTTTTAACTCCGTTTTTGTTGAAAGCCATTGTATGTTGTGTGTGATGTGAACCCACCCAGGGACTTGCCTCAAACAGAAAAGAGTGCTTGTCTACTCAATATTTTACAAGGAAAAACTCTTAAGACTGGTCTCCTTGCCTGTGATGGGACAGTGAGGATGGACAAACCATTATGTTGGCAAAAAGACAGCAGTAATCACTCAAGGGAAACTGCGTAAAGTTTTAAAGACTAAAAAAAATTATAAATAATGAAATATTTAGAGACTGAGAGAGCGCTCTCAGAATAGATATTCAACGGAAAAATTACATTCCATTGAAACGTGACTGTGTATAATTAGTGACAGCCAATTTATTTGTGCAATCAGTCTTTGGCCTGTTCTTAAAAGAATCTTATTTTCCACACCCATCTCATTTTTAACCTGTCATTAACACCTCTTTGTATGTCTTCTCTTTCAGTCCTGTGTGCAAAGAATCTGGCAAAGAAAGACTTCTTCCGTAAGTAGAGCCTATTTTTACATGTTGCTATTCCTGTCCCATTCCCACCCTTGTGCATTAGAATGGGCTTTGTCAGCAGTGGCAGATTGCTTGGCTTTTGAAGTTGTGCTGTAAATGAAGTCCCCCAGGAGCTGTCTGTCTGTAATACACCCTGGGAGGCTTGGTCACACACAGGGACCTGTCGCTAACCTAACTTCTACACTGTGTGCACAATTATTAGACAAGAGAGTATTTTGACCTTATTGACATTTTCATGCATATTTTCCAATTCCAAGCTATATAAACTTAAATACTAATTTGATTTAAACATTATTAGGTGATGTGTATTTGTTGAGGGAGTGTGTGGCCTAAAGTGATCAACACCCTATATCAAGGTGTGCATAATTATTAGGCCGCTTCTTTACTTTAGACAAAATGGGCAAAAAAAAAGATTTACCAGACTCTGAAAAGTCAAAAATAGTTAAATTCCTTTCAGAGGTATGCTGCACTCTTGAAGTTAGGGCTGCACAATTAATCAAATTTTAATCATGATAACGATTTTGGCTTCCCACGATCAAATTTGCGTGATCAAGTTTTTTTTTTAATTTATTTATTTATTTATTTTTTTAAATGCGTCATTTCATAGACCACTGTTTTTTTACAAAGCCAAACTACGGCTCCATAAACCACTGTCTGATCATGTGCCAGTCAGAGTTGTTCCCTGCACCGCCCAGCTTAGTTTCTAGATGTAGACAGTCACGTAGGACAGAGTAACGTGAGGACAATTCAACAGATAGCAGGGTTTCATTAAACTGGACAGAAATTACACCTAAAAACAATTACATGAGAATAAACGCAGACTTCACTGTCTAGTCAAGGAGACATTTCATCCTCTGATTTTGAATTCTGCCGTTAAAACGTCACATGGCATGTCAAATCATGCTAATTTTGAAGTGGTGGAAAATAAGTAGACTTAAATATGTTAGTAAGTGGTTCAAGTGGGCTCTTTGTAGCCTTGTTTGGCTTTCTATTAGAAGACAAGCTAATGAGAATATAGAGAAACTAAAGTGTTCTACAACATAGTGGTGAGATTTGACTCAAACATGTGGACACAAACAACACAAGTGGACACAAACATAAATAGATTGAAATGCTGATAGTTGTAGGTCATCCAAGGGAGGAAGTAGTATGTTTTCTTTCTGGCTTCTAATTTACTATTGGTTAACGTTTAGCTTTTGGCCATTTTTTTGACCTCAGTTTAAGTGATTAGGACAGAAGACCATCCTCTGCCGCTGTCAATATATAAGGAGACATGTTATGTAGTTCCACTGATGAGAATTTTTCACAAAGGTATACCCTGAAGCAACCCAAAACTTTTACCCTAATTGCCAGTTATGTTGTGGTAAAAAACCTGAATTGCAACATTAGCAGGGTATTTTGTTTCTCCATTAACCGGTCCTTGATATAGACAATAGCAAGTTCATTTTTGTCTAATACACACATGCGCGCACTCACACTCGCATGCATACATACAACCATAAAAAGGGAAGTCCCACAAAAGCATAAGGGTGACTGGACAGGTTTGACTTGTGTGAAGTATCGGTGCCCAGAGGTATATACTCTGACACAATTAAAATACACATACAGACATGCACAGTCACACAGAAAACACCTGATAAACTCACCAAAAAGAATCCTTTATCAGATTTCCAACTAAATAAGATACTGTGAAAAAAACTTGCCTTAGAGTTGTAGATAGGTAGTTATAGTACATACACAAACAATATAATAGTGAAATGAATAAAAATGGCATCAATACAATGCACATTTACTGTGTATTGTATCAATTGATTCTGTGTGAGTATCTCAATCTACACAGGATTCTTTGAATGTCCCAGTTTATAACTAAACTTTATTTCTGATTTAGTTTCTGAAGAGTCCTCAGACCACACCAAGGCGTCCTTTACCTCCGGTTTTCTCCCTCTTCAGAGTCGATTTTTAGACCAGAACAGTATTCTGATCGGAGGTATCTATAGGAGCTTATCATAAAAAAAGGTCCAGCACAGTAAATCCCCCTATAATAAAGTTATGTGCATCAGGGGATATGCTCTGCAAATGCGGCACCACTTTTATGATGTGTTCACACCCAGGCAAAACTAATATTTAATCACATTACTCGCGTCAATCTAAAGCTGTAGACACTATTACTTTATAACCACTATTGCTGCTTTGTACCTGTTGTGGAGGTACCAGATACGTTGGAAAATCAAACGCCGTCATATCTGGATTTTTGACATCATTCGAAAGGGACAAAAAGCACAGTGAATTTCGCTGCCATTAAGTAACGTTAGGTCTGCATGACTGCTGCTGTCCAGCGCTACTTGAGGTACAGATTTTTGCTGTAATACAATTGCAATTAATGGATAAAAGGGATGCCAACAACATTATGTACATTTTAATGAGTCTAAATTCCTACCTTGTCAGGTCTGTCCGCAAGATGTCAGGCAAAAATTTGAATTAATGTGCATAAAGAAGCCAAGAAAATTTACTCTTTCAAAATAACAGAAAACAAAAAAAATGGCGTCTGCAAAAGTTTGGGCACCCTGCAGAGTTAATACCTTGTACTGCCCCCTTTGGCAAGTATCACAGCTTGTAAACGCTTCTTGAAGCCAGCCAAGAGTCTTTCAATTCTTGTTTGAGGTATCTTTGCGCATTCTTCCTCACAAAAATCTTCCAGTTCTTTGAGATTTCGGGGCTGTCTGTAACTCACTGCTCTTTTAAGGTCTTTTCATAGATTTTCAATTATGTTGCAGTCAGGAGATTGTGAAGGCCATGGCAAAACCTTCAGTTTACGCCTCTTGATGAAATCCACCGTAGATTTTGAGGTGTGTTTAGGATCATTATCCATTTGTAGAAGCCATCCTCTCTTTTTCACAGATGGCATCAAGTTAGCATCCAAAATTTGCTGAAATTTTATTGAATCCTTTTCACACTTCTACTTGTGAAATGTTCCCTGTGCCACTGGCTGCAATACAACCCCAAAGTATGATTGATCCACCCCCATGCTAAACAGTTAGACAGAGGTTCTTTTCATTAAATTCTGTGCCATTTCTTCTCCAAATGTACCTTTGCTCATTCGAGCCAAAAAGTTCTATTTTAACCTCATCGGTCCACAGAACTTGTTTCCACAATGCATCAGGCTTGTCTATATGTTCATTTGCAAACTTCAAATGCTGATTTTTGTGGTGAGGACATAGAAGAGGTTTTCTTCTGATGACTCTTCCATGAAGACCATATTTGTACAAGTATCTCTTTATAGTGGAATGATGTACCACAACTCCAGTGTCTGCAGGTCTTTCTGGATGGATCGTGCAGTCAAACGTGGGTTTTGACTTGCTTTTCTCAAAATCCTGCGAGCTGTTTTGTCTGATATTTTTCTTGGTCTTCCAGACTTCCACTGTTCCTGATGACTGCCATTTCTTAATTACATTCCAATCAGAGGATATTGGCATCTGAAAACCAAAATCAACTATTTTCAGTATCAGTTTTCTAGACAACTGCTTAGAAGAACCCATGGTGATAATTGTTGGGGCAAGGTCCGATGAATCTGGGCATTTAAAACCTTAAGATTGACATCACCTGGTCTTTCCAGACGATGATTGAGAACAATCCATGACACAGTTAGGTCTCAGCTTTCCAAAGGGGGCGGGGCATGCTATAAATGCTGCAGAGTGCTCAAACATTTTTTTGTTTTCTGTTATTTTGAAAGTGTAAATGATGGAAATAAAGTCTAACTTTTTTGACATATTATACGAATGTCTAATCTGTCATTTGATGCCTTTTTGAAGTTTTTTTTCTTTTCTTATGCAAATTAATAAAAAATGTTACCTGGGGTGCCCAAACTTTTGAGCCCCACTGTATTATAGCAGTATCAAACCAAAACAGGTTTTTCCGTAAATTAAATGCAATACACGGTAAAAAATGTGGCAAAAAAATTACATCTTTATGACGATTTGTAATTATTACTGTGTTGTGTTTGTCCGCAAGACAACAAGCAAACAGCTACAATAACTGGTTCCGTAATTTCTGATCCAACAGTGTCAGGCATCAGGAGGATCTATACATTGACAGGCTTTTGCGTTATTTCGCAAATTACACCCTTTGCATCATTCATGCCTGCCCTGCAAATTTGAGTCCATTTGCATTGACCTTGTATGTAATTGCATTGCAAAATTTGCACAAAACACCTGGGTGTGAACACGCCATCAAGATCAATAGAAGAAGACATCTGCATGATCAGGCCAGTGACCTTCCCTTTATTGTCCGCTTATATAACTTTTTTTAGATGGATCAAATGTGAAAGGATCAACTGCTTAGCTTTAGTCAACAAGTGTTTCTGTTAGAAAGGTGCACACAATTTAATGTTTAACTGCATTTAACAGACAATTCTTTTAGTCCTAAAAAAAAAAAGAGCAAGAGCGAGCGTGTGTACAAAAAAGAACTGAAGGGACTTGTGTAAAGTAATTATGTGTAATTTTAAGGTTATGTATTAAGTAAAGTGTCTACAACTACAATTGCCAACTGAACTTTCTGTGAATTGTGACAACCAGAGATATATGTACTTGTGACTGTCGAACATAATTCATCCACCTGCCATACATTGCATGTAGGCTAATAGTATGTACTGGTCATGTTGTTTTAATACAATGTTGGTAGTGTGGATGTGCAAACTATTCCAGGAAAGTCAGTGGCTGCATGTGTCCTCGACAATGCATGTAAAATCTATGCTGGCGACCAGTATGTAAGTCTGCAGCTGTCCATGGAAGTTTGTTAGAGCGGGCTAGCAACCTAGTCTCATATAAATTGGTCAAATGGGGCTTTAATGTGTCACTGTGACACATTTCCTCCGTGAGAGGGGGACTCTAGACTAACTGTTTTTACTAGAAGCACTGTAGCTCCTAACTGAAAATGTTAAGGACAGAGGCGGAAAAGTAAGGGGCGCCCACCTTAAATCGACCTGCAACGCAGTTTTTCCACATTTCCCCCATTTTAACTGTATTACTGATAAATGTTTTGGCAATAAATACAGAAACTACAATCTGCTTTCATATTTTAGTTAACAGTCACATTTTAAATGAATGGTGCTTAAGCTTAACAAATGCACAAATTTAAACAAAGTATTCTTACTGGAAGTTTACTGAATAATTGCTTATGTCTTTTTTTTTTTTTAAACTGAAATAGCAAAACACTGAACCCCAAGTTGCTCCCCAGATGCTGTATGTATCTGTCCACTGCTCCTAATGCTTAAGATGGGTTAAATGCAGTGATATCATTTCAATACAGTGTGCTGTGTGACGGTTAAAAAATAAAGTTTATTATTGAGTTTTTAAACTTTCATGGAAAAGGGAGTACTGTACTGTTGTTCCCAACTGCACTTGAATGAAGCTTTTATTTAGAGAGAAAGAAAAGAGACCAATCAACTGCTTTGTTGTTTGGCAAAAATTCAGCTGTTCTACAAACTCCTGGACAGTTTTCAGTGCTTGTGTTTGGTGGTGTTTTTTTTTTTTTTTTGTAACAAAAAATGGTGCTGCTCAGTGGCTAACATGCACACGGGAGCTCTGATTGTTTGGTCACTATTTGTTAGTATCCGTTGTTTTTTGTTTGTTTGTTAATTACGGTCCTTACAAGGCATTCAGGATAACCTACGGCAGAGATCAATTACTTCAGCTGGGTCTAACAACACCGCTGCAGTGGACACCTCCAACAGTGTTCAGTACGTCCAACTAAACTGCAATCTGTCAGGACAAAGAGAAAGCATGGCTTGAGAGGAGGAATTAAACGCTGCGTTCGTGCAAGAGGATTTAAGCCCCCACTACCTCTCTAATGTGAGATTGCTAAGGAACAAATTAGATGAACTCCGTGCCTCTACGCAATTCCTGTATGAATACAGAGACAGTTGTCTGTTATGCTTCAGTGGGACTTGGTTAAACCGTACAGTGAATGATGAGTCTTGCCCTTCCTGGTTTTGGTACACCGTTAAGAGTTGACAGAGATCAACAAGCCACAGGGAAATCGATCGGTGGAGGATTATGCATGTATATTAACATATGAAACATTTGTATATATGAATATGAGATATTTGTATGTCTAGCATATATTCCTCCTGACGCAAACTACAAAGAGGCTGCAGATGCGATATCCCACCATATACAAGAATTGGAGGCAACGTCCGCAGATGCTCTTAAACTTGTTCTGGGTGACTTTAATAGCTACTCCTTGCCATCTGCACTACCCCACTATCAGCAATATGTGATAGGGCGCCACACGAGGATCAAAACCAATCAAGCTTTGTTATAGCAACATAAAAAATGCCTACAAAGCAGTCAACAAACCACCGATAGGTGGGTCAGATCATAACGTCTTTTTATTGCCCTCTTACCAACAACAACTGAAAAGGGAAAAACCTAAAATCACATCAGTGCATGTTTGGGTTGACAGTGTGACAGCTCCAGGGCTGTTTTTTTGGAGCGTTTTTGACTGTGTAGAGCTCGACTACCATGTGGATGTTCTAACGTCATATGTTAACTTTTGTGTGGATAATGTGATCCCGACAAAACGTGTGAAACAGTTTGCTAATTCAAAACCTTAGGTTACAACCGAAATTAAGAAACTGTTAGTGGATAAAGAAAGATTGTTAAAAGCAAATGATAGGCATGACAGACAAAAATCAAACTGGGCAAGAGACAATCTAAAGACAAAGTTGAACAACTAAAGGAAAATAACTCCTGGATGGCATGAAGGGGTGTTTAAAACTATCAAAGGGTGAAATCACCACTCCAACACCCCGGTACATACAGTCAAGCAAGTAAATGCCCTGAACACTTTGCAAGATGGGAGAGTGACGTGCCAGTCAATCCAATCAGCCTTGATGGAAGAGCAAATGCATCAAGCTATGAGGAAGTGGGGAGTATTCTTTCCCATATAAGGACACTGAAAGCCGCCGACCCTGACAGGCTGGAAGGCACCATCCTAAAGAACTGCAAAGAACAACTGAGTACGTTGTTCAGAGGACTGTTTCAGAAATCACTTGACACACACAAAGTCCTAGTGATATGGAAAACAGCGGAAATCTTACCACTTCCTAAGAAGCCCAGACCAATTAGACTGAAAGACCAGTGGCACTCACTTCTGTTTCTATGAAGTGCTTTGAGCGGAGTATTTTAATTCATCTCAAAATACAAACCAAAGCTCATGGAACATTAGTTTGCTTACAGAGAGAAAAGGGGAGTGGAAGATGCTGTTACATCTCTCCTGAATGAAATTTACAAACGCCTTGAAACACCTGCCTCTCATGTATGCATCCTGTTTGCAGACTTCTCCTCAACTTTCAACACTATTCAGTCACATATATTGATAGATAAGCTGATTAACATGGGTGTAAACCTCACTCTTTTTAACTGGCAGACATTATGTGAGGGCAGGTCACAGTCAAGAACCATCATGACGAACATGGGAGTGCCACAGGGATGTGTTTTATCAATAACTAAAATGCTGCAATAATATCAAGTGCAAGTCAAGAAGTGCACAAATGAAAGCATGGCTTTGGTTTTATTTAGAAATATGTATTGTGTCAGCCACCATTCCAACTGCTCACTGATTAAGTTTGCAGAAGATGCTGCCCTAGTTGGCTTTTTAACAGATAATGAGCAGGATTACAGGACTGAGGTTGACCATTTCTATGGTGCAATCAAACACACTAATTTTAAATATTTCAAAAACGAAAAAGAAATGATTGATTTTAGGTCCCCTCCACTGCAACCTGTTTTTATTCAAGGGACAGTGATTGAGACTGTGGAAGAGTGTAAGTATCTGGGCACAATAATTGATTTCAAACTCACCTGGTCGGCCAACAAACTAGCAAGATATTCAAAAGCACACCAACAGCTTTATTTTTTCTTTCTGTTTCTCTGTCTTTCTGTCCAGATTTCTTCGTCTTTCTGTTTCTTCGTCTTTCTGTCCAGAATACAAACATGCTGGACAAGGTAACTAAAATGGGCAGGGAAATTACTGGATCTGATGTTAAAAGCATCACCAACCTCACAGAACCGTATACCCTCAATCTGGCTCTGAGGATACTGGATGATCCATCCCACCCACTTTTCTCAGAGTTCTCCCCCCTCCCCTCTGGACATAGATTTTGAATGCCCCTAACAAAATCCAAGTGTGACATTACATCATTTGTGTTGAGGAGCATTCAGTTACTGAATAGATCACACATAGGCACATAGACATTTGATATTGGGCACTTTTTATTTATTAAATCAACTTAGCTAGTTGACTGCTGACTGCATGTCTCCACCAGTACTGTTCACCAGCACCAGTTCTGTCGTTGTTTATGTTCTGTTTTTCTGTCTTGTCTAAACCTTCATTGCTGTCGGATGTTGGTGTGGTTTTATTGTCTTATTGTTTTACTGTTGTATGGGCTTAATGTTTAAATGTGGTTCCCTTGAGTGCAAAACAAATTCCCCTCTGGGCAATAAAGGATTCATTCATTCATTCATTCATTCATTCATTCATTCATTCAAAACTTTGTGACAGCAATAGTGACAGCAATAGAGGCAGTGACGTTTCTCAATCTCCTGCCACTCCTCGCCACAGTCTAAACATACTACACCCATTAACAATGAATGGAAAGACCTGTGTTTTCGCCACATCTTGTGACGGCCAATGCCAGCAATGTGAATGCAGCTTATCACTCATGGACACATCCCCTCTCGCACACATTGACCAACTCTGGCAGACCTGCTCTCTCCTTGTTTTTAAAAATGAAATTAAAAAATAAAGTCATCAAATTTGTTGGTTGCATACGTGCAAGTAGTTGTAAGAAATACTCTCACTGTCTCAAATGTTTGCTAAAGGCGACCATTTGTTCGCAGTCTGGAGGCCTGTTGCTTGGTTTGTATAGTTGCAACAAAAGCAAACTTTTCTCTGTCTACTTTTACAGGATTGCCAGATCCCTTTGCCAAAGTGGTGGTGGACGGCTCAGGACAATGCCACTCTACAGATACTGTGAAAAATACGCTGGACCCTAAGTGGAATCAACATTATGACTTGTAAGTCAACGAAACTGTGGAGCAGTGTGACATGTATACACCTTATCCCTCATTATCAAATGCAGCGAGTGTGTGTGTGTGTGATGGATTTGTGTTTGAGGTCATTCACCGCCTTAAATTTGAAACAAATGCGGCATACTGGTTTTCTCTCTAGTATGTCTATGTGAAACTGCTATGACAAGTGTTTCAGGAATGCCGATGAGTCGCCTCTTATGTGCAGAAACACCCATCTATAAAGCTGTTTTACGTGTGAACAAAACATCTTGGAGAGAGGTCATATCACACAACTTGTAGTGATATGAATTCCTTCTTTCACAGATGACAGATTCTTCCTATTTCGGGTATTATAAAGATGGAGTTTGCTAAATAGTTTTGCAGTCTTGATCGATTTCCTCTGTGAATTGGAGTTTGTCTAATTTGTATTATAACAACTAATACATCTTGCCTTTCTGGGCACACTCATTTTCACCCACCTGTTTCTCAATGCTTTCTTCTTCCTGTCAACAATAACCTCAGATCCTCTCTTTTACATAATTCTTCACCCCCTTCTCGATCCCCAACTTCTTGGAGAAGTATGTTTCCTGCCAGCAACCCCTGGCCTCTTCCTCTGGTTCAGGAAATGGCTCACATGCCACAAAAACCAGATGGGAGTGTGGGCTTTGCAGATTGCCAACTCGCCACACCCCGAGCTTTAGGAAGTGGCATCTTTTCCCACGTGACACTGATACTACCAGTTACCAGATGCCTCAATGCTCTACATTAATCATACATACCCTGCAAAAATAACATTTTAACTACAGTTGATGCTCAATAAGTCATTTGTGGCCTATACAAAAAATTTATGAGGAAACACTGACCCAGCAAACATTTAGTTGAAAGTTCATGAACTCACAGTAGTATGTAGGTCTGGTGTTGGCAAGTTGCCTCTAATGCTTTGCCTCTAATTTCCAGCCTTTTTTTAGTAAAAACTCTTCACATTGCTTTGGTTATAGGGCATCACTCTCTGCTCCCTCTGCCACTCTAAATGCTGTACATGTTGCGTTGTGCATACCATGCCCCTTCATGCCTGTGTCATCTTACCAGGCTTCCCCTATACTGCCTAAGCAAGATTTGTTTTGTTCCCAGTAATAAAATGTTTAAAATACAACTGCTGGAGTCAGCTTTTACTCCCCTATGGCCATCCATATAAAAAAAATGCATTGGCAGTAGTTGACTCACTCTGACATCTCTCCATTTAGTGCATGTATAGGTAGTGAGCGTGTGTGTAATTCAGGCCTGTGTGTAATAAAAACAGAGTATAAATTAAGTTTCCCCTTGTGGGACTAATAAAGGATGTATTATTATTATTATTATTATTATTATTATTATTATTATTAGTTGACTCTCTTCATCACAACCTGCCTATCACAGGCCTTGGAGGCCTGCATGGCAGACATATCCACCTACAGTATAATCAAAAAGTGAGTAACTCCAGACATTGATTAGTAGTGATTTAACCTGCAGAATATTTGAAAAACATGGTTTGTGTTGGAAACGGGCACAGTTTTGGTTGTATATTCATTAACTGATTTTGTCTTTCTCAGTTTTATGGTAGGGTTCCACACAGTGAAAAACCTTGCGAATTTCGGCCAGCGAAACTTTGCCCGGGCTGTCAGATGGTTGTAAAAATGCACAGCAGCAAACCATTGGTAAATGTTAGCTCATAAATGCTCTGGTAACCTGGCTATGTAGTCTAACTGCCTTGCTATGCTTACAGTGAAATGCAATGTTTGAACATATTAGCAGTTGACCTGTTGGCTAGCTGAATAATTTAGAGTGTTTAAACTAACATCTACAGTGGTCTATTTGCCCTGTTTAAGTTTGTGTGACATATAAACAACAATATGTGTTGATGCAAGAGTCAGTGTTCATGTAGAATATTTTTTTAATCATACAAATTTTCATGAGACAGCTCTGATAACCTCCACCGTCTTGGTCAGACTTTTTTTTTTTTTTTTTTTGTAACTCCCGCCACCAAACACAAACACACGGACCCAATTGGTTCTCAGGTGGTCCTCATTTGAATAAAGTTAAACTTTCGCCAAATTGGTTTTGCTTGCCTCGGCGATTTGCTCTCATCTCGTCCAATCGGGGCGAATTTCATCTCCATTCAACCTCAATGTGAGCGAAGCGAAATTTTGTTGTGTGGAACTCTATCGTTAGACTGACAACTGGGTTCATTCACCTTTGAGAAGCACTTACGCCGGACATACTGTACCTACATTGCACCCAGAACTTATTGTACCTTGTCAGTGATGTCATTCCTTAAATATTCACAGTTTTCCATCATGAGGGACAGGAAAAGTCTTTGGAAGCATATGTCCAAAAGTGGAAAAAGAGAAGTGAAATGGGGTGGTCAGTTCAATGTAACAGCAAGGATCTAGGGAGTTGAGAAAGAATGCTTTGGCATCAACTCAATTTACATAAATAAGATCAAGGTACTTGATATAGACAAGCCAGAGCTGTAAAATCTCCACTCTGATTTATTTTTGTCTTTTATAGGTGTTAACAACTGAAGGCTGTCCAACATTAATATGATATATATCCAGTCTGGAAAGAAATCTTATTTTTCATTTCCCAGTGTAATGCAAGAAAACGTTTGGGAAGCCCTGCAGTTCTGGATTTATGGATTTGAGCTAATCTAGATTTCACCCCAAACAATAAATTACCCCTTCTTCTGTTGTCTGTAGAATTAGGTGTGCTAATCGGAGTTTTTTAAAGTAGTTTTATTCAACACAAATAATAGAAAAAGGAATGTGCCAAGAACATCAGGTGAACCCTGCACACACTGTTCTGTCTATCTCTTAAGTAAAAGATCACTCAAATGGCTTACATTATTAATTATTTTTAAATTAATGTTATCTATGTTATAACATTATCTGGAAATAGATTACTTTAATGACTCTTAATACATTTGACATTTTATCAGAGGTATATTTCTTTTTTTAGTTGGACATCTTTTTATTATTTTGAGCATGCTGGCATATTTTTGCTGTCATCTCGCAGTTATTGTCACTTGCAAAAAACGAAAAGAACGTTATGACATACTTTGTCTAGAAGTAAGCCTAGAAAAGTTTTGACATAATTAAGGATAAGAGATTCAAATAATGTTAATGAACTTGAAAAGGAAAGGTAGACACTTTTCTTCAAGACAACACAGCCACATAAAGAAGACAGCGAGTCCCAGGTCTGTCTGTCTGTCTGTCTGTCTGTCTGTACGTACTTTAGTTACCTCCGCCAAGGAGGTTATGTTTTTCAGTTAACATTGGAAAAGTGCATTTGTGCTGCATTCATGTGGTGTCGGAATAATCTGAAAAATGTGTTCCCGACGGGGGAAAATTCAAACTGCATTAACATTGGGAGATAGGGCTTACCTTGGGAGAGGTCTGTACTCTGAGTGCCCTTCTAGTTCTATCCATTTTGTCACTTAAAGGTATGTAACGGTATGAAAATCTAACCTCACGGTTATAGTGACCATAATGATCACTGTTTTCAGTATTATCACGGTATTTAAAAAAAATCTGTTTAATGCCTTTAGCAGCAACTTTTTTTCCTACACGTTCTGCAAACAGGATAACTATCTTCAATCAACTGTCCTTTGGCATTCTTATAATGCCAGAGGACATTTATGCCCATGCTTCAAACTTAGTCCTCTTAGAGGGCTGATAAATGTCCTGAGCGCCGTCATCTCCTCTTTCCGTCATGATTCCAACTTCAAGAAACACACTTTGAAGGCTACGCAGTGCACCTGCGCGACAACTTCAGGAGACTCTGATGAAGCTGAGAAGGATTAAACACACGGTTTCCACTTTGTGGTAATCCACTGTGATGATATTTTAAACGAAAACTGTAATTGTATAAAAAATTTTATCGTGGTTTACCGGCAATGGTAGTTTACTCTGTTCAACCCACCCAAATCTGTATAAATTTGCCATTCATAGTGTTGCAATAATTTCCTCAGTACCCACAAAATCATGTCAGAGGACAAGGTTTAACAAAACAGTGTTTTTAACGGTTATTGTGAGTGAAGACTTAACAAATTGTACCTCTTGTCTTTAAATATAATTATCATTGTTTCAGCGGCTCTTTCAGTTTATAGATATAGATAGATAGATAGATAGATAGATAGATAGATAATTGTTTTTTTTGCCTAAAGATGCTTTGCACAGCACACCTTTGTATCACATTGACCTGTTAGTCCCACAACCACACTCTGTGAAGGGAAGCACTAATGTGTTTAGAGAGGACATTTGAGTTGCACCACAGCACACAAAAGGCAGGGAACCAAATTGAAATGTAACAGTATAGTGTCCAATGAGCTTTGATCAAAGTGAACTACAGCACTTTTTAAATTAGAAACGCAAAACAAAGCCATTTTGTTTGAATTCTTATACATTTTTTGAGTAAGAGTTGTCCTACCTAGTGTATACTGTGTGTTCTTTAATCCACTTGTCATCTAATAGTGGTAAATGGCTAGAAGATGAGATCAAAATCAACATGTGCAACAAAGCAAAGGCCTAGACACATTCGCATCTGCTAAAGAGAAAAAGTGCCAAGATGCTAACCTCTGCTACTGCATCCTGATCAGATTTTCAGATAGCAACTGGAGACTGAATCACTAGACACATAAATGGATTCATAACCCACAGAGGTTTCAATTGTCCAACTTTGGTGATTTGGTTTACATACCTAATCTATATTAGTAGGTAAATCTCTGTCTGTCTGACAGTGGTGAAGCACATTTTGGGGACTTCCTCTATTCTGTACGACTAGACTAGATCAGCTACACTAAAACGGCACAAACCAATAAGCACGTACACGCAAGGTACTTTAAAATCAACTAATCGGCCTCATTACACAGTCTAAAAGTCTAAACCGCAAACATGGTGTGCATTGTTCTGTTGCTGTCAAGGAAAGTAGTTGGAGGAGATGCAAAATACAAGTTTCAGTTTATTTCTTGGTGTGCCGTAGCTTGGGATTTCATTTAATTTCCATCTTTCATACCCTGAGGGTTGATGAAAACCTACTTTGTTCTTTGAGCTCTGACACCCTCCCTTGCCGCAATGTGCACACAAGCATACACCATGTCTCACTGGGCTCTTTTACATTCTGTACCAGGGTGATGGGGGGGGTTCTTAAAAAAGTCTAAAATTTCAAAATAAATATTTTAGCCCTCAAAAAGTCTTAAATTAAATGTAGTATTGTGTTCCAGGTGTTAAATGGGTTTTAAACCGATCTTAATTCATTATCATCCATTTAACGTGCCCTTTAATGCTCATTGAAATCCTTTTTATTTTATTTTGTGGTGTTGTATTTCTTCCTTTCGATTACATTATTATCCTTCCTTTGTATTTCGTCCAAATATAATTTACTGTATATGTACAGATTATTACTCTGGGTCGCTTCTATTCAATTTGAATACTTTTATTTACTTTTCAAGTACTTTTGTGACTCTGCATTTTGTTGTACTAAATGTTGTGATATAGGTCTTAATTCTAATAAGTCTTTTCTGTCTTATTGACCTGCTTTCTTGCAGATACATTGGAAAGGCAGACTCAATCACCATCAGTGTATGGAACCACAAGAAGATCCACAAAAAGCAGGGTGCTGGTTTCCTGGGCTGTGTCCGCCTCTTGTCCAATGCCATCAACAGACTCAAAGACACTGGCTGTAAGTAATTCTTTGTGTGTGCATAAGTGCATACTTTGTGTGGTGCTTTTTTTACACACATGTATGCACACACATCCTGTACTCAGCACTCACAGTCAGACAGACAAATGTGGGGA
The DNA here is from genome assembly GCA_013375575.1 of Percina caprodes. Taxonomy (NCBI): domain Eukaryota; kingdom Metazoa; phylum Chordata; class Actinopteri; order Perciformes; family Percidae; genus Percina; species Percina caprodes. Next base: position 800,761 of record JABXJD010000152.1, read on the forward strand.
CCAGACCTAGTGTCTCCAACAACAGACAAAACTTCATGTCATGGAACCTTTCCTGTGCCTTTGTTTTATCTGGCTGCAGCAGTTTGATAGCTAGTTAGCCTGCTGCTACATGTGTAGCTCTTTTAACAATGCTGCTGTCCTATCCCCAGCTTGCAAACTGTCTGCTGACAAACATTATTAAATCAATTGCACAACATGCAAGGAGGAGACAAAGATGCTGTTTTGGGATAGTTGTGTGTGTGTGTGTGTGTGTGTGTGTGTGTGTGTGTGTGTGTGTGTGTGTGTGATAATACAATCAATTGACCATAAAGTGGATCCCAGGTTGTGGGTAACATCCAAAGGAACAACAATGATTTTGTACAGACACACATTCTCAAACGGTTAGTTTCTTGTCTGCATGTCTTCAGACTGCAGACCCTGTGTTGTACCCTTTGATTTCTGACTCTTATTTTCTCTGTGCTGTCCACATGGCCACATACTCATTAGCCCTGTCTGCCTATAGTACGTACTGTCAATTTAACATTCTTTCCACACATTCTCCATCTTTCCATCTCTTCATATTCCTGCTCTGTCTTAAACAAAAATGTCAGACATGTACCAGAACCACCACACTGAGTTAAATTTTTTTTTTCCCCCCTTTTTATATAGCCAGCCTTTTCCTTAATTCCCTCCATTTCTTCAGTCATGCCCCACAACCACTATAGTTGTTGGTCTGAATATAATTGTCTGTCGGATTTGTCTTTTCATATATATATATATATATATATATATATATATATATATATATATATATATATATATATATATATATATATATATATATATACACACACACACTAATCCAGAAAAAGACCTGGTGCTATACTTTTACCCCACTTGGTTCCAAAGGACCTGCCCTTAGATTTACCCACAGCTTTCAGAAAAAGACAGTATAGGCTCCACTGAGGCTCCGGACCAGCCACTTACTGTACAACCATCATAGCATAAATTATACTTCCTCGTAGCCACAGTAAGTGGACGGGGAGACAGATCATGATCTTTGACACCAGACTCACAGTATCCCCCTGTTCTTGTCTTGTGTGCTGCAGACACATAACCTGTGGTCTGACCAAGATGTGCACACAAAACATTACTGGAATTGCCTTGGTTCCTAGAAGTAATATTCAACTGTTTCAATCCTGTGCTCTCACTCTCTCACTTTCACTCTCTCACAAACAAACGGAGATCTGGCATGATTGTCTAGTTTGCTAGAAGTCTGTGTGGCTCTACACTGAGCTCAAACTTCCTGTAACATCACAGACACAAACCTCAAAGCCCTCTGTCCTACTTCTGAACCCACACACACACACACACACACACACACACACACACACACACACACACACACACACACACACACACACACACCACACATTTTTCAAAATTACTTGCTTGACTACACATGTTAGTCACTTTGATCCCTGATGTTTATTTGTGTTTAGTATTCATGGTGTAGAGGGAGAAGGAGAGAGAATGCTGAGTGTATCTGTTTCTGGATCTTGTTCATAGTCTTCCTGGGCTGTATTTTTGTGCTGTCTGTCTGTGTTTGGCAGTGCTATCCTGTAGTGAGCAGACAATGAGTTCTTACTTTCCAGAAAAACAAGCCTGCAAACACATTTTGTGTCCAACATTTGTGATATTTTGTCTCCAATGTTTTTTAATCTTTTCACACAAAATGGGTGAAGCTGCAGAGTTGTTTCTTCTGCAAAGAACACTTGTATTATTTTACATTTTGAAGGCACATTTGCATGCAGACATAATTTATTACAGTTTTTTACTGGAAACTTCAGTGCGTCCTGTTAGACTCATGCGTAAGTCAGAACGTCATTAGCACTTTGTAAAAACACACAACTTTCCCATTCCTTTCAATGGCACTGCATTTACGTTGCAAGGTTGTCGACACAGAAGGCTCCAGCCAAAGAATATGCAATGTTGTCTGTCAAAAATGTTAAACCTTGCTCAAATTTTGCCACAACACAATGTGAAGTTATCCGGCAATGTCCTGTGTCCCTGTGCAGTTATGTTTTCAGCCTCCTAGTTACTAGTTGCATAATGGCTTAGTACCTGGATGTGTTCACAGTTGTGAATGGGGGGCAGATGCTTATTCACTGGTTATGTGTCTTGTTTGGTTTTTCCCTGCAGATCAGAGACTGGACCTGAATAAGCTAGGCCCCAATGACAATGATACTGTGAGAGGACAAATAGTTGGTAAGAAATACAGACACGTACACTCACCATTTCGGTTGCATACTGTATGTCCCAATAGAAAAGGTTATCATTCTTATGGGTAAGCAAGTCAAGCCAAAGATGTGTATGTGCATAGTCTTATGTCAGTCTTTGTTACGTACTCCTGATGCTCTACTCAGCATTTAGTGTGCATAAAAAAAAGTTCAGATGAACCCAGACTGAATATTCTGTCTTAATACTCAACAACTCAGTTCATTACCTAACCACCAAACCAGACTGGAATTTTTGTTTTTCCCTTAGCTTTGTATTCAAAAACAGAGAATATAAATTTATTATCTGTTACCTATCAACAAAGTCTTTCATTTCTTCTTTCTTATTTTGCTTTTTTTTTATTGGATTAATCTCACAGGAGAAAAGGAAATAGGAAGATGACAAAATGTATAAAAAACATTAGTGGAACTTGAATCCACATACCAAAGGAACTTTATACAAAATGAGGAATATATAATTAGTCATTATATGAGCTGCACTATATGGGTAAGAAAATGTAATTGATCTACTGTTGTCCTTGTCTTTGATAACTGTGTAGTAAGTCTTCAATCCAGAGATCGCATTGGCACAGGAGGGCCAGTGGTGGACTGCAGTCGCCTGTTCGACAATGATTTACCTGATGGGTCAGTATTATCACCAGTTTTCCTATTAATCCACACAGTACTGTCAGAGGCAGATTATGTCAGTGAAGTAATCTATAGTTTGGAGGTGTGTATTGGGGCAGGGGTTAGTTTCTTTGTGATTGTGTACATATTTAAAAAATGAGGTACAAACCCCAATTTCAATAAAGTTGGAACGTTGTGTAAAATGTAAATAAAACTATATAATATAATGATTTGCAAATCCTTTAACTTATATTTAATTGAATATACTACAAAGACAAGATATTTAATGCTCAAACTGGTAAACCTTATTGTTTTTTTGCCAATATTCACTCATTTTTAATTTGATCCCTGCAACACGTTCCAAAAAAGCTGGGACAGGGGCATGTTTACCACTGTGTTACATCACCTTTCCTTTTAACAACAATCAATAAGCGTTTGGGAACTGGGGACACTAATTGTTGAAGCTTTGTTGGTCAAATTCTTTCCTATTCTTGCTTAATGTACGACTTCAGTTGCTAAACAGTCCAGGGTCTCCGTTGTTTTTTGAGCTTCATAATGTGCCATACATTTTCAGTGGGAGACAGGTTTGGACAGCAGACAGGCCACTCTAGTACCTGTACTTTTTTTACTACGAAGCTACGCTGTGGCTTGGAATTTTCTTGCTGAAATTAACAGGACGTCCCTGAAAAGACGTTGCTGGATGGCAGCATATGTTGCTCCAAAACCTGTATTTACCTTTCACCATCATGGTGCCTTCACAGATTTGCAAGTTAACCATGCCATCGGCACTAACACACCCCCATACTGTCACATATGCTGGCTTCTGAACTAAGCGCTGATAACAAGCTGGTCCTTTTTGGCCCTGAAGTCCATGATTTCCAAAAACGCTGGGAAATGTGGACTCGTCAGACTACAGCACGCTTTTCCACTTTGCGTCAGTCCATCTTAGATGAGCTCAGGTCCAGAGAAGCCGGCGGCATTTCTGGATGCTGTTGATATATTGCTTCTGCTTTGCATGGTAGTTTAATCTGCACTTGTAGATGTAGCGACAAACTATGTTAACTGACAATGGTTTTTGGATTGTTCCTGAGCCCACGTGGAAATATCCTTTACATAATGATGGTGGTTTTTAATGCAGTGCCGCCTAAAGGAATCGAAGGTCACAGGCATTTAATGTTGCTTTTCGGCCATGCAGCTCATGTGCATAGATTTCTCCAGATTCACTAAATCTTTTAATGATATAATGGATTGTAGATGATAAAATCCCTAAATTTCTTGCAACTGTACATTGCGAAATGTTTTCGTAAACTATTGGACTATTTGCTCATGCAGTTGTACACAATGTGTTGAACCTCGCCCCATCCTTGCGTGTGAACTACTGAGTTTTAGGGATGCTCCCTTAATACCCAATCATGACACCTGTTTCCACTTAACTTGTTTACCTGGGGAACGTCTTTGTAGTATATTCATTTGAATATAAGTTGAAAAGGATTTGCAAATCATTGTTTTATACAACAACGTTTTATACAGCGTCCCAACTTCATTGGAATTTGGGTTTATACGTCTGTTAACGGTAGTTTCTGAATATTACTATCCTTACTATCCTATGAGACTTTTCTCTGGTTTATAGGGAGAAAATATCTAACTAATACATCCCTATTTCCCCTGTGCACTCCTTGATCTGTTTTAAAAAGTAATACTTTTTGTGCTACTAATAAAATAAGGGATGCATTGTTTACAATGCTGTTAGATGTTCTTAGTCGTGTCAAATGTGGACAAAGGTGTCTTTTTCATTTTTGATTTTGCTTTACAAGTATGATGCCTTTTCTTACTTGTTTCTCCTAATCTCTCATGAAACAGCTGGGAAGAGAGGAGGACAGCCTCTGGAAGGATACAGTACCTGAACCACATCACACGTACCACGCAGTGGGAGAGACCTACCAGGTATGTCTGCACACATTCGGCACATCCTCAGCTTAGACTTTAAATAATGTAAAATATTACAAAAAGCGAGTCATGTTAAAATGGGAGATTTCCTATGGCTCAAATTGTATTATCCCGAACCCCTTTACTGCCTACATTATGTATAGCAGTCATCCTGAATTAATGCACAACAAACTTGACCTTTTACTACAAAGCATCGGGGGAGGGGGTCTATTTAAGTGGTTTTACTTTTCCCCACTTCCCTTTCCAGAACAAAAAACTTCCACTTAGCCGAACAGTCTGTCAGTAATGCTGTCAGTTTCCTGAGCCCTCACGCCACCACTACACACACTCATATATACACACACACACACACACACACACACACACACACACACAAACCTAAATTAACTAGCCAGTTGGGTAGCCAGGTTTTACTTGGCCCCTGTTCCTGCATGAACAACTGACGCCATCCTACTTGGCCCATATTAGAGTAGCCATGAAGGGAGTAAGCAAACAAATAACACCACCACCACGGGGAGCCTAGTAGAACAAGGTAGGACAATAGAAATGGTGAAGAAAGGGTTAAGTGGTAGGCCATTAAGGAAGATGAGCAGGTAGGGACTCAGTAGGAGGAAGAAATTAGAGGAGACAAACAGTTAGGTTGATAACTTTCATAAAAAATAAGGTTTTGTCATATTGCTGAAACTGTCACTATTAGCTGGGAGATGCTTGGTTTTGGCGTGAATGTTTTCAACATGGTGTCCGGGTCACAAACATTAAAATTTTTTCAGCTAAACAGTACATTAAACTACAAAATTCTGCAGAAATTTTAAGTGTGCCTACTACTTGGTGCACATCCGGATAACAATAAAACCAAAAATAAGTGTTATGTGTCTTAACCCTTCAGAGACCTTTTTAAAACCTGTTTAAGACCTTTCTGTTTCCCAGAAACAGCTATGATGTAGCTAGCGCTTAACCAACCAGACTCCATTTAAGCATGTATAGAGCAACATATTTTCACATGTAAATCGATAAAGTACACTAGAGTTGTGATGGTTGGTAAAGTGTAGAGAAGACCAAAAACAGCTGCTCTTAGATTTATTTGGTTTCTTGTGTGTGTGTGTGTGTGTGTGTGTGTGTGTGTGTGTGTGTGTGTGTGTGTGTGTGTGTGTGTGTGTGTGTGTGTGTGTGTGTGTGTGTGTGTGTGTGTGTGTGTGTGTGTGTGTGTGTGTGTGTGTGTGTGTGTGTGTGAGATTTTGACCAACCATGAAAAGTGAAAACTGGAGGAGAGAGAACAATTTGTTTGAAAAACTTTCAGAGAATCACCCCCAACCCCCAAAAAAACAAACAAACAAAACACACACACACTCTGCTGTGCTCCTCTTTAACTGTCACCATTCCACCACATACACACACATTGGAAAATCTGAGACGGTCTGAAAACAGGATTTGGGAGAAACCGTGCTTGATATCTGAACGCCCATTCAACCCAATAAAGGCCAAAGTCTTGTCATTGGTTTAAACTTTTAATTATGTTTCTACGTTATATAATAAAGCGTGGCCCCAAAGAGGTGGCGTTTTGAGCGATTTCCCGAAGATTTCCCTTTAAAGTCTATGAGAAACTTTTTCACCAATATAAGAAATATGTTTGTGAAAACATTTAAAGCAAATCTTGATTCATATTTGATCAGCACTGTCTAGTTTGACAGTTTGATCGCAGTTTACAAGCAGTGCTTGACACTTCTTGAATATGCAACAGCAGGTGCAAATACCATGTAACATTTTAAGTTAATTATTTATATTTATTTATAATCTCATGCAAGTATGTAACCTATTAACTGACCAAGTACAAAAAGGGAATATTGTGTTTTCTTAAGGAGATGGTTGTGTGGATGGTAACTAGTTGCTTTTACTATTTTCAGAATTCTTCACTGGTCCTGACTGATTACAAATGCAGTCTGGTTCATTAACTAGTATAGAGAAGACACATTGGAGGTGCAGATGGGATAAAATGGCTCAGACTGGAAAAAAGAGTAATACAACACGAAGGAAAATCAGGGAATGTGGAGGGAGAGGTGGGACATATGAGAAGGGGGAGAAAGAGGACATGTCAGAGAGGAAGGTGTGTAGTGTGGAGGTGGGTTGTGACAACACAGACAAGGTGGTCAGACATGAGACACACACACACACACACACAAAGTGTCAACCAGTCTTTGTTTGTCTGTGTCGCGGGTCCCGCTGTTAAGTAGCACACAAATGCACTACTTGTTAGAACTTTCTGTTTTTATTTTTGCAACCCATTATCCTTCATATCACTTTAATCTAAACAATGAATTCATTTTTCTTCTTGAAGAATGAGGACACAATCTGTTTTGCAATAATTGCACTATACTTCTGTGTATGTCTAGACATCACAAGAACACATAAACTGGCTACACCTATGACTTAACCCATAGCACATCTATACCACACAGTGACACTCTTCTTTGCACCCTTCTCACCGAGGTTCTTGCAAGCAGATGAAAACATGGACAGTCGCATACACTCACCAGAACTGAAAGTCAAACATGGCTGAGTTAACGCACTCAGCCATGCTTGCATCTTTTAGGAATGAAAACAAACACTTGTGTTGTTCTTTTGTATCTTTATTCATCCAGTTCACAGCAAAAAATGTGGTATTGTTTTGGTAAAATGCTTTTCAAAAATGTTTTTTTTTTACTTATTAGTTATAAAATATGTATATGAGAGATAGAGAGATAGATATAAACATGTATTTAGACATTCTAATTTGAAAATAGAGATTAAGATTACATTGCATAAACATAACCACACACACCCTCTACTCTTTCCCAGGCCAGCATCTGAGTACTCCAGCCCATCAGGGCGTCCTCTGAGCTGTGTGGTGGACGAGAACACGCCAGTGATGACGCCAGTTAATGGGGCTGAGGCCAGCTGCCCACAGGGCGAACCACGGATCCAGGAGAGAAGGGTTCGATCGCAGCGGCATCGTAACTACATGAGTCGAACACACCTGCATACACCGCCTGACCTGCCTGAGGGTTATGGTGAGAGAGAGACACACACACACACACACACACACACACACACACACACACACACACACACACACACACACACACACACACACACACAGAGGTGTTTCCTCTAGGTTGACTGTTTAGCCTGACCTGAAAATCACCTGACTGACCCCAGTCTGATGTTTAAACAAATGCTGGTTACATTTGAGAGCTCAGCTTGTCACTTGTGTCTCATTTAATTTGTTCTTGCAAAAATTGCCAGTACATTATCAGTGTTGATCTTTACATGTTATTATAAGATGTTTAAATGCAACTACAGTGCAAAGGTCCCTCTTGCTGGTTGTCAAGGTGTCTAGTCAGGGGAAAGTTTACACCTGGGACACCAAGTGAACACTTTTAACTAGCTGCTACATTAGTCAGCTGTAGTCCTGCTGCAGCCTTTACCTCAACCTGTGCATGTGATTGGTCCCTTTTCCTGTCTGTCTGTCTGTCTGTCTGTCTGTCTGTCTGTCTGTCTGTCTGTTTTGTCTCCCATTATTCCTGTTTTGTTTTTTTAGTTTTTTTTTTACTCTAGGACAGGTTTCTAATGTTTCAGTGCATTGTTTTTAATTTCTGAATATAACATTACTCACAACAATACAAGTCAAACACATGGTGAGCTGCTCTTATGGCCGTATCTTGTTTGTAGCCTGGAGGCAGTGATACTTTAAAAATTCTTTTAATGATGAGTTTAAATATATGAGTTTTAAAGGCTCTTTTTATCCATGTCTCTCTCTGTCTGTCTCACTATCCATCCGTGAGCTCACTCACACTTTCTCTACTCACCCTCATCCTCCCCTTTCCCCCATTCCCACAGCACCACATCATGTCATCTTTTTTCTTCTTCCAGAGAATGTTTTGGCTTTGCAGACTTATATTCCCACAACAAAGAGAGGTAGGGCAAGCAGGGTATTCATAGCTCTGTGTTTGCTCAGAGAAAGTACATTAGGTTATCTTAAAGGAGAATACCTGCCATTTTTACATAAATCTTGATCGTCATAAATATGCGTACTTTTGACTGAAAACCCCGGCCCGAATCAGTGCAGGCAACACAGAGTAGCTGTAGCTACGTGTACATGCTTCCACTGAGCTAAAACGGCAGTTGCTGGGGCTTGTTTTAGAGAGCCTTTGTGCCTCTTAACTGACATAAAATGCAATTAAAATGTCTGTGCAACATGAACAGGGCCCCTACGTGACAAGAAGCTTTGTTTTCAACTCACCATGACATTGTTTAAATTCACTTACCCTGGTCCCTGTCTGTTGGCAGCTTGTATCTATGATAATCAATATGCCTGGCTAGGAGCTAGCAGCAACCAGGGTAGGTGAATTTAAACAATGTCCCAGCAACTGCCGTTTTAGCTCAGTGGAAGCTCGTACATGTAGTTGCACCTACTTCGTGTTGCCTGCACTGATTAGTAGCAGGGTTTTTTTCAATCGAAAGTACACTCATATTTATGACGATCAAGATTAACGTAAAAAATTGCCGGAATTCTCCTTTTAATTCTTAAGCTGGTCATACTAACGGCAAGTAAATACATTGGGAAAATATTGCTGGAGCTACACAAGTACATTTTCCAACATAGGAATTTTTTTTTCAGAAAAATATGTACTTTTCACAGTATGCCACAGTGCACCCCTCAATACCCACAGAGTATGTAAAATATATTATTATTTTAAGTGTGGTGCAGTATGCCAGTGATTTAGAATGGCACTGTTGGACCCGTGCCCCCTTTTGAAATGTCCTGCTGTGTCCACTGAGGCTGGCCATGGTCGGACAAAGTGAGTCACTGATACCCAACAGCTAGTGAGCTTTCTTCCTCAGCTGAACCCTTTGAACCGGTAGCTGGGTGTGGTAAGGGAGTGTGAGAGAAAGAGAGGGAGTGTGTGAGGGGGGGAAAGAGAAGGATAGGTGGGTAGGAAATGAGTTGTGCCAGTAGGAAGTTTGGGTGGGGGGGTAGAGATGGATTAGCTGGTGCATATGGACACATGGACCCAACGCTGTACCAGTGCACACTGTGTGCCAACAATCATACACTCACTCTGCATTTATCCATGAGCTGGATGGAACAAGATATTCAACAAGCCAGTGATAAACCATTCTCCTCTGATTTGTTTTTACTATCCCCGGTTCCCCCCATTTGTTTTTTATTTTTTTTTTTACTTGTTTTAGTGATGTTTTTGACTTTTATGACATTAACACCAATTAATTATCTCTGTTTTAGAGCAAAGAACAACTCAGCAGGGTCAAGTCTACTTCCTCCACACACAGACTGGAGTCAGCACCTGGCATGACCCGCGGGTGCCCAGGTAACAGTTTTTCCATCTTTCTTGTCCAGATTTGTATGTATTATAAAGCACGTTATAAGTTTATTTTGATAAATGTTATAAAGAGCTATTGATATTAGCATAATTATTGCAACAATACAATGTAGTTAAGGCACATGATAAATGCATTGCTGTGCTGTCAGCCTGTGTTGTTTTAATCCTAGTATAAAACCTGCCAAGTATTCCCAAAACTGACGGGACCATACTGGACTTGACTGTGCTGGATCAGACCTAATTTCTCACTTAATTGCTCAGGATTGTGTTATTAGTCATATTTCAAGCTCAAGTCCGGGTCAGCCAAACTAATGACCTCTGAGTCCGATGTGGAATTTGAATACAAATATTGGACAAATGTTAAGTTGAACTCACCAAAGGCTAGTGGTTCTGCATTCAATCAGCTCTCAACAGCCCACTAGTTTATTTACCAGAGACTTTAGGCACTGCTATTGCGTTACATTTTTGGCCATGTTTTGGTGTAGCTGCTGCTCAGCAATGAAGCCAATGAATTTAACATCCAACTCAACAACAGCAACCTCTGGGTTTGGTCATTTTGGACAGAGCTTCTAAAATGACCCAGTATGTTGTGATGAGTGCAGCAAGGCATGTGCCTTGTCCCTGACCGATGTGTCCTCGTTTCACATCAAGGACAAAGTACTCACACACACATGGACAAGTTGTCCTTAGGCAAAAGCATTGTCCTAGACCAGGGCTTACTGTAGGTTTCTACTGACAGGATGTCAGTGTACAGGAGAGAAGAAGAATCAAGAAATCAGAGCACATACTTTATCAGAAGCATAATGGCAATGTTAATGTTGTTCATGCTCTTTGGTCTATTAAGATCTCCAGTCTAGTGGTCTGATTGACTCCTGTCAACCTGCTGTAAAGGCAAAGCAATACTGGTACATATGAATGTTAACACCAAGTCATATGTTATCACCTATACCAGGTTTTATCACTACATTTGTTTTTGAACGATAACATTTAGATACATTGATTACATTTTTCTTCATTCAAAATAAAAAAAATATTGAAAGTGTTCAGTGTTATTGCAATTGTGTGTTAAAAGCAATTGCCTACTTTCTACTGCTACTCACCAATGAACTGTAGAAAAGCAGCTAACAATGCATCATACCTAACAGTTGTTGAAATGTAAAACCACAGCAGGACGAGACCTCCTCTTCAGTTTTGCATCTCAGTCAAATCTTGAGCAACTCTAATGGTTTTGATTTTCTTTGTTCAGGGACCTAAGCAATGTGAACTGTGAGGAGCTGGGCCCACTGCCACCAGGCTGGGAGATCAGGAACACAGCCACAGGTCGCGTCTACTTTGTTGACCACAACAATAGAACAACACAGTTCACAGATCCGCGGCTATCTGCTAACCTGCATCTAGTACTCAAGTAAGCGTATAAATCATTGACGCATTTAAGCCCTAAGAACAGGACATTCAAGGAGACTACCTTGGCTGTGGTTTAGATTTGTGTTACCAAGGGCATTTAAAGTTTTTCCAGCATTTGTATCTTTTTCAAAATGTACTGCTGTGTTGTTATGTTGTTGTTAACAGTCCCCTCTACCCTGAGTAGTTAAACACAGAGATCAACAATAGTTACCAACCAAGGTATTCAGACTTTGAAGCCATTTAAAATACCATATACCCTCAGACAAACTCATCCAACAAATAGTTTAATTTATTTGTCAGAGGAGTTTACTGTGATATGTTAATAAAGGCAAATGAACTAGAAAAGAAAATCAGGACATAGTTCCACAAAGAAATGCAACAAATGAGCTGATGCTTTAAACCAGACAGTCACATAGCAGTGTTCATGAATATACTATGCCCATGTGATGCATTTTTAGACTTTAAAGTTCTCATGGCATGAAAATTTCACTTTATGAGGTTTTTTAACATCACTATGAGTTCCCCAGCCTGCCTATGGTCCCCCAATGGCTAGAAATGTAAACCGAGCCCTGAGTGTCCTGCTTTGCCTTTGAGAAAATGAAAGCTCAGATGGCCCAATCTGGAATCTTGCTCCTTATGAGGTCATAAGCAATCCATTAGCATCCATTATCAATGAATATATCTGCCGAAAGATTATCACTGATGGCTGTGTTGGTTTCATTCCACTCACCTTATTTTTGTGTCTTCTCTTTTGTCCTTTCCCCTATCCTCTGCCTGTCCCATTTTTTTTATCTACCGTTATTCCTTTTCTTTGTGTCCTTTTACTTGTCTCCTTTGTATTTTTCTTTTTGTCCTTGCCCATGTCTGTCTTGTCTCACTGTTCCTTTTTTAATCTTGTCCCATGTTGTTTTTCAATGCTCCAATCCTCTTCTCCGTCATTAACATTCTTTTCGTGCCATTTTCTCCCTCTTTGTCTTTCTGTCTTTTCCTCCCTTCTCTCCTCCTTATTTCTCGCACAGCCCAAGTCCAAATGGTTCCCGTGTGGCCATGGACAGCCAAAACACTAACCTCAGGTAACCCACACACGCATGAAGACAAGAAACTCTATATACATACATGTACTTGATCATGGTCTGTGACATACTGTACATGCATGTGAACAATGCAATTGGCACACACAGGTTGACAGAAGTTTGCATGTAGTCCCCCCAGCTGTCTGTATAAAGCATTTTCAACAGCCAGTCACTCAAAGCTTCTCACAACACACACACGCACGCACGCGCGCGCGCACACACACACACACACACACAGTTACACTATCATATGAGAAAATGGTGAGTGTTATACTTTTCCACTGGGGAATGTTTATGTATATGTGCATACCCTTCCTCAGGGTTGACTTTCATGTGGATGTCATTCAACTTCAACACACACACAACACACTGGCTGGCTGTCCGCGTTGAGGGCGGCCAGTTCATCTTTCAGTGTTTTTGCGCTGTCTGTCAGCAGTCTGTCTCCACTGAACGCCAACTCGTAGGCAGCTAAGCCTGCAGAGAGGCCTGATGAAGCAGACCTCATTCGGGAAAATAATACTAAACACGTGTTGGCACAGCAGCTGTTAGCTTAGCACCAGTTCACATATCCACAACACACATTTGTGTGGAAGGAACCTGTACGTTTTTGTGATTCCCTGATATCATATAAACTGAATATTAGGATTTCTCTTCATGTATTTTGGCTGTCAAGGAGCTCCCTGTACTTTCTGCCTGCCAGTGTGTGTATCTGTGAGGGAACATAGAGAGATGTAAAGATATTCCCCTTTTGTTTTTTTAGTGCAAATTCCTAGTTAAAACCCCTTTCAATAACAGCGGCTGGCACGATAGACATGTTTGAGAAATCAACATCTGGTCATTTGGTCAAATAGTATCCATGTGTGTCAGGACAGCCTCTGGTTGTGAGTTGAAACTCAGCTATGTTATCCAGTCAGTATAATTAAGTGCTTGTTTGACTCCTTATTAGGAGAGATTTAAGGGAGTCCAAAAATTTTAGAACTTTGAAAGGTCAAAAGTAACAAGCTCTAACTTCTAATGCAGTTTTCTGTGATATACACTGATTATTGAAAACAAAATCATTCACACACTATGTACAATTTGTGCCACAGCATATATATCATTATTAATTAATACCTCTGCTGAAGTGTTAAAAACCTCAACAATAATAATGACTGGACAGCCCTGCCGTCATTAAATGCTGTCTGTGGCGATATCAACATGCAATATCGTTGAAGAAAAAGACCGCTCCGGCAATGTGAGTCCGTCTCTGTACTCGTTCTGGTAGTCGATTAATGCATATTTTTTCAAATAATGTGCCAGATGAGGTAAATGTCTGATTACTCCACATTTCATTTGTGATATTTTGTGAGTAAAATCTTAACCTGCAATGTTACCAGTAACATTTCTCTGTTTTCCTTTAAAGTAGAAGTACACACTAAGTAAGTAATGTACAGTGTAGTTGCATATTAAGTGCTTTGGGGTCCTTCTGTAAGTTATTTTTGGGTACAATATTTCTGGAGGAAGCTACAAGCAGCAATACCACAGCAATCGGCCGTTCTAAACAGTCACATTTTGATCGG
>JABXJD010000152.1:820000-822500 GCA_013375575.1 Percina caprodes
GCAGCCTCGACACTCCACTCCCAGCACGGGACAGTAGCTTCTTTTAAAGAAGTTCTCAACTGGCTCAGCAACTCCTCACAGGAAAATGAGGGCTACTGTCCTATCAAAGGGAGAGATGGATGATGGTTTTATGAGGCACACCCAAGCATCCTACCACCAACACCACAATGAGGGCTGGGGGGAATACCAGAACTAGAACACTGACCATGTCTCACCTTTTCCAAGACTGTATTTAATAGTTGTCTCATCATTTTTAGAATATACAGGCTGTGAATGACAAGTGAGCAAAAGGGGATAAAGGTCAGAAGCTAAGTTCCTTGAGTCCAGCCACTCGATTCACTGTGCAACAGGAATGCTTCCTTTCTCACGCCTTTCCCACACTTAAACTTCTTGTCCTGAACATTATAAAACAAGGCTGCACTTTGGCCAGGCAAACACAAACTCAAAGCAGTGGCTGCAATCTACATTGATCAAAACATAATTTGCTGCTAAGAGAAAGGCATGTCAAGTACATGCTAGTTGACTGCTACAAGACAGTGTGATGGAGGAGGGCAAAGGGAACATCAGCTAGCTAGAGGCACCAGTTACTCCTACATCACTCTCCTTTGTATAAGTCTCTCCCCCTCGCTTTCTTTTTCTCCTCTGCGTATCTCGTTCTCTCTGCTTACCCAGGGTTTATCTCCCTCTTGCTGTCTTTCCTGGTGGTGATATTTACCAAAGGTCTGGTCAAAGGCCCAACCTGTCCACACGTCTGGATCAAATTTACTCTGGCTTAGGGGCTCTGTTTAGTGGTCTTTGCCTCAAGAGGAGTGAGGGGGCGCTTGGGTAGCTCACTTTGTTAGTGTGTGCCCCATGTACCGAAGATCAGTCCTCACCGCAGCGGCTGTGGGTTCATTTCCAACCTGCGGCCCATTGCTGTCATTCACCCTCTCTTTACCCTTTCACGTCTAAGCTGTCCTCTCAAATAAAGGCCTAACATGCCAAAAAAATGACCTTTTTAAAAAAAAAAAGAGGTTGTTGAGGGCCGGAGAGGGAATTTCTTACAAAACTCACATTCAGCGATTGGAGGATATTTAAAATGGAGAGGTTGGGGAATTCCCTACAGGTTATAGCTCTCTTTCTTCCTATATAAATCTGTCAAATAAGTCTGACTATTAAGCCAAAGCTGTACACAAAAAAGATTACAATAAATAGTGATGACCATGTGACAGTAAATGGCTTTAATACACTAAATAGAAATTGGAAAACAGCTACAAACTGTTTAATACTGCTGTTTAAGTAATATAATACTCACACTTCTCCTGTCTTTTTCTTCCTGACCTTCTTTCTTGTCACTCATCTGCCCATTAATACCTGATGATCTCCCTCCATCTGTTCAATTTCTTTTCTTCTCCTCCGTCCCTCCTTGACTGTTCATCCTACGCCTCCCCTTCAACCACATTATCCCTCCAGTCATCCTACTCAGTTAAAGGACCAGGGTGGTCCTGGGGTCCCTCAGCAAGCTCTGTCTCCTGCCCAGCTGCCTGAAGAGGCAGAGTGCCTGACGGTGCCCAAATACAAGAGAGACCTGGTGCAGAAGCTGAAGATCCTGCGGCAGGAACTTTCTCAGCAACAACCCCAGGCCGGCCACTGCCGCATTGAGGTCTGCCGTGAGGAGATATTTGAGGTAAAAAAATAAACAAAACTACACACTCTATAACACACACAAACATGTCAACAATTCACTTGTTTAAGTAACTTCTTTCTAGGTATCCTCATGCTACTTAGAGAATTGCAAGGGGAACACAAGCTAAACCTTTGTTTTATAAATCGTGAACCACCGTGAGTGCTTATGTAAATCTAAAAAATTGTGTTTTTAAACCATAAAAATAAACATTTAGTTGACTGTTGAAGGGCATCTGAGTGCAGCTACAAACATGTACATAAATGAATGCAAACAGAATTCTTCTTTAATTTGTATAATGTGCATCGACCATGTGTTCATAAACTCTCCATCTGGCATTCACAACAACATCACATGCTGACATGCAAACTCAAAACCTCCATGAAAACAATAGCAGAAACCAGGTCTTTGCATTTTACTGACATTTTTCACCCCTTTACGATGTGCACCAGAAAAGGGCCCAGGGCAGTAGAGAACCACTACTCGAAAGGAAGAACAGAGAGGCCACAAATACCACAAAAAAACTATTTCTTTTACTTTTCTTCTCATCTGCCTCTCTTTTTCTTGCTCTCCCAATCATTTGTTCTACCAAAGCAAAGCATTCTTTCTGGATGATTTCAGCAGTTAAAGAGATGAGGAAGGGGGAGAGGGGAGGTTGGGAAGGAGCGGGTGAGGAAAGGAGCTGAGGCATCAGGGGCAGTATTCAAGGCCAGGCCTAACTTCATAACTACAAGTTGAGCAATGTAAAATGACATAATCCTCCTTCGATGTGACAGCTGTGGAAGGGAAAGGTTAAGTGTGAAAACCAGCCCTGCAGATCCACTTGTGGTTTTTTGT